>LR752390.1:0-12691 GCA_902729485.2 Mus minutoides
AATGCCTTAGAAAATCGTCTTCAGGTGGGCAACCCCTGGGGGTGGGGGGGCAGATGAATTTAAAAAATGATGAAAAAAATCCTTACATTAGAAATTAAAGGGCTTTTTTCCTTCTTTTAACTTGTAAAAGGAGAGAGAAAAGCGCATTTTCTTCAAAATAATCTTGTCCTAGAGGCAGAATTAGAATAGACCACTTAGAGTGCATTAGGAGTCATCAGACAGATGTGTTGTGGCTAAAGGCAGTCAGTGTGAGCCTTCTGTCTCCAACCTTGAAAGTGTATGTACCCTAACAGGAAGCCAGCATCAAGGTTATATAGCCAGTATAATGCCCTGGTTGTACAGTGCTTCGGGTAAAACGGCTCTCTGTGTCACCAGCAGCCAGCCTTTAGTTTCTGACTTGTAAAGATTACTTTTTAGTAATTATAAATCTCTCTGCTTGAATATACACTTTATAGGTTTAGCTTATCTGTTGTCTGTCTTAGTCTTTCTGAAATATGGAAGCAGATCCTCTGTTTCATAAACCTGGCTGCATGCCACTGTACCAAGGGGGCTTGTGATAATATGCTACCCAGGCCTGTGTGTAAAGCAAGGATGTCATTCTGCCTTGGAATTGTGGTGCAACATGACATCTAGAATAAATAAGTAAACCAAACAGATGGGTACAGTTTATTTTGATTGTGTGTGGCTTTGTTTGTATTCTAAGGCACAGGAATGTGGCCTGTAGCCCACATACTTCAAGTACGGTGCACCAATGCCGGGTTGGGCACCATGGATCGGATCTCCTGATGGAGCTCCTGATAGACAGGAAGTAAGACCTAATCTGGACCTGTGGCTGACACATTGAATGAAGAGGGGGATCTAGCATAAATAACGGAGTTTTGCTGTGCAAAACCCAGTAGTTGAATGCAACTACTGGGTTTTGCACAGCAATTCAAGGTAGAACAGAGAAAGGACACCAAATTCCACTTAGAATTACCAGGACAATGCCTCAAAGATATATATGTGATATGTATATATATATATATATATATATATATATATATATATATATGCACAGTTCTAGCTTTGAAGCCGGGCATGGTGGCACACACCTTTAATCCCAGCACGTGGGAGGCAGAGGCAGGCAGATTTCTGAGTCCTAGGACAGCCAGGACTAAACAGAGAAACCCTGTCTTGAAAAAGAAAAAAGGAATAAAAAAAAAAAAAAAAAAAAAAAAAAATATATATATATATATATATATATATATATAATAATACACAGTGTATTTTGGGGGCTGTGCAGAAAACATGCTAATATGATTTATATCACATTACCATGTTATATATAATACATATATTTCTATTTATCACTATATATAACCTTGAAGCATTATACAATATATGTAATAATATATGATAATGATATACTATGCATTATATATGTATAAGAACACTGTAATCTACCCTCTTATTTACCCAATATATACATTCACATGTGCAAACATGTACATATCACATATACTCGTTCATATATGCATATATGCATGCATAGATACTTAACATACATAGTTTCTGGTAATAAACTCCATATTATCCAACTGTTTCTCAAGGTGTGGAACACACATTTAATAGCTGTATTTGTCTAAACACTCCTGACATGTCTTCATGAAGGATGTATACTCTTGTGCATTGTCATCTGAAATCCAAGGGCAGGACACCAACAGCAGCAGAACTGCTAGAGACAAAGGAAACTTAAATCCTTTTTTAAAACATCTTCATGTAAAACCAGAATAAATTGAAGTAGAACCAATTAGAATAAAAACACGAAACAGAAGCATCTAAGGAGGAACTTAATTGTTGCTGGGAGTTTTAGCATCTGATTGTTTGAAAAGAGCTTAATTAAATTTCAAAGTAACATAACTACGGTTTAATGAGGGCCTTTGTTCTGGGGAAAGACAGCGTTTCATAGGGCTTATCAGGTATTCCTTGCCTGACAGTTGAGTAGTAGTTAAATTGTCTGTTATTTTCTTATTTTGATTATTACACCACTGTAAGTTACTAATGAAGGGATTATTTGCGAAGCACTAGTTCTGGTCTTGGGGCTGTGCACAAACATGGTAATGTAATCTTATGAACACTCCATGAATATTTCTGTGGTTAAATAGAAGGATCTTACTGAAAACTGGGAAATCCAAAGTTTATTCTCCCTTTACAGCAGAAAGCAGCTATTTAGAAAGAACGTGCTGATTTAGGACAGTGTCAGAAATACTAAACATGCATATAATTCATAAAAAGGAAGAACAGTCAGGTACCCATTCATGAAGAATTGGGAGAATCCCTTGCAGTGGGACCCCTGGACTCAATGCTAGTGGAAGAAGTGATGTTTTGCTCACACTTGAAACCCATGTTCTTGCTGTTTCTCTCACAGCCTCATCATGTGTTCAACATGCTGAAGAAGTATGTCCGTGCGGAGCAGAAAGACAGACAGCACACCCTGAAGCACTTTGAACATGTGCGCATGGTGGACCCCAAGAAAGCTGCTCAGATCCGGTCCCAGGTAAGCTCTGAGTGAGGGAATCTTCTGCAGCTTACAGTCCAGTTGTCGCTTCTTCGATTGGTGGGAAGATATTTACCTCCCTCCAGAGCACCTATGGTGAGGGTATTGTATCTCTTTGGCAAGAGTTCTTTAATATCTGAAACTGTAAAAGCTAATCTTCAGGACATGCAGTTCTATAAGCCTTAACATGTGGAGGCAGAAGGATTGATCGTTCAAGGCCAGCTGGGCTCCTTGAGAGAGATGCTGTCTCAAAGAGGTGAGGAGCAGAGAGATGACTCACCAGTTAAAAGTGCTCACTCTTCTTGCTGAGGACCTGAAGTTAGTGCCCAGCCCCCACATTTCATCACCACTTAAAACTCTAGGTCCATGGGATCTAACACCATCTTCTGGCTTCCTCTGGTTCCTGCACAAATATCTGAGTGCACACAAACACACATACCTATACACATACATAGATAAGGTGAATCTTTTACAAAAGGAAGGGTGTTTTAGTAATGTGTGCCTTGGCATCTTTGAAGTTCCCCCAGTAATATGGAATATAAATTCCGAAGTATCGAGACCAGCCGAAACTTTTAATGCTAGCCATTAATTAATCTTTTAAAGCTAGCCATCAAGTAGTCACTAATCATTTAAACCTAGCCACCAGGTCTGAGAAGTGGCTCACAGTTGACAAAGTGGGACCAGAGTTTGGATGCCACGGGGTGTGGTGACCCACCAGTAATTCTAGCACTGAGAAAGCTCAGATGGGATCTGTGGAACAAGCTGGTTAGCTAACATAGTCATATTAGTGAGCTCCAGGTCTGACTGAGAGGACCTGCCTCAGTGAACAAGGTGCAAAGCAGTGGATGACTCTCAGTGTCGGCCTCAAGCCTCTATGCACTCCCATTCCTGCGCATCCACGTGTTCAGCTAAACACGAAAATATTCATACATGTGCACATACATACATAAACAAAAAATAAAGAATAAAGCCACCAAAATGGGGAAAATTATAACTCAGTAAACAGAAAGCTCTATATCAGTAAACTATGCCCAGTCATGGCAAACGCCATTGTAACTGCAATGTTCAGGGTGACTAGAGTCTAGATGAAGATTTGTAATTATTTTCTGCTTTCTCATTCCCAGAGGTTGAATAACCAGGGTCTGCCTCCAGAAATCTAAGATTTTAAATTTTCTTGAATAAAGTAAAACTAAAAATTACATTTGCTTTCTATACAAAATATCCAATCAAGTTGAAATATTCCCATGTATTAGAAAATTTGCAAAGGTATTTCTGTAGGAAATAGGGTATGTAGGAAGCTTCAGTGGTAGGAGTGTGGTGACTGATGTGGTCTTTGAAATTGACTGTTACAAGCATGCAGGCTACTGGTAAATACTGATGAATGAGAGAATAAAAAAGAGGCCAAGAAACAAAAACCCCCTTTAGTTCAATGTTCCAGCTGTGTGTGTGTGTGTGTGTGTGTGTGTGTGTGTGTGTGTGTGTGTTGGGTGTGGTCTTTGTCACTGTTTCCTTAGCAGAGATTGTTCACATGGACCTGCCATTTTCTAACAGGTCATGACACACCTCCGTGTGATCTATGAGCGCATGAACCAGTCTCTGTCCCTGCTCTACAACGTCCCTGCGGTGGCTGAGGAGATCCAAGATGAAGTCGGTAAGTGAGCTGTCCTTTGGATGTTCTCCGTGAGATAGGCTTACCCCCAGGACACATCAGGGCTGAGATTCTTCTGTGTCTGTCACCTGTGCCCAGGTGCCTACGCGTTGTACAGTACATTTTGTGAGTTGGTGGAGGGAGGGGGGGTTCGCACATGTGTGTGAGTGAGTCTAAAATCCTTCAGTGCATATGGCAACCAGGTGTTGGAAGATACCAGGTGTGGAAGATACCAGGTGTTGCAAGATACCAGGTGTTGCAAGATACCAGGTGTTGCAAGATACCAGGTGTTCTGCTCTATCACCCTCTTCCCATGGGACAGTCTCTAACTGAACCTAGAGCTTGGGTGGTGGCCAGCAAAGCCCTGTCATTTTCCTGTCTCTGCCCTTAATGGTGCTAGGATTCCGGGGCTACATGCTTATACATGGATGCTGAGGATTGAAGCGTGGCTCCTCTCGTTTACACAGCAGACAATCTCACCCACCCCACCCTCTCTCTAGCCCCAGATTGCCTCTTACAGTGAAGCTTGCCTTGGGTGCTGCTTCAGCTCTTAACTTTCAATGCCTCTGAGACTGGAAGATGTAACCTGGTATAGAGAAGACCTTGTAGCAGTGAATCAGTTGTTGTTGAATCCCATGTCAATGGTGATATTCTAATTTATCCAATCTTGTAGGTAGATACTCACTAGGCTTCTCTACTTTATAACTAAGTTTTAGTCTACCCTGTGTATCAAGAGCTCAATTCCCCATTTGTTTTTCACTTCCTTAAATTTCTTGTGACTGCATGATTCAGTTATGTTTGGAAGACAGAGATCAGTAATAAGTCCTCTATATAAGAAGCCAAGAACTGAGCACAGTAATCCATGCCTGTAATTGTGGCACTTGCGAGGCTGAAACAGGGGAATTGCTTCAAGTTCAAGGCCAGCTGGTACTATGTCCTGAGTTCAAGTCCAGTCTAGGATACACAGTGAAACCTATCTCAAGGAAAAGATAAAATATATATATATATATATATATATGAAAACAGATCTCCACAAGGGGAGAAAAATTCAAAACATAACTCATAACCTTACTGAATTGAAGTTAAAATTTCTAGATGTGTGTATTAAACGAGTGTACTTTGGGGTTAGCTTCACCCTCTTGTCCTGTGTGACTTACATTTAGGTAGCATTAACCATATCAAACTATAGAACAATAAGCCATTAGAAAGGGACTGGAAGGGACTGTACCTAAACCTGCTAATTACAGTTGGCACTCTCTGATTTCTAATTTGCTCTTAGTCGAGCTTCTCATTTGGCATTGCGCTCCTCTAAACATTAGCCACAAGTGAGTTGGACAGATGGTGACTCAAATCCATGAGTGCTGCAAAATGCCCAAGAACAGGACCACCCAGTAAACTTTAAAATCTCAGAGACAGAGAGACGGCTAACTAGAATTATACTTGCTTTTCTGTTCTTTCTTTCAATAAAGTAAGAAACTGCCATGGGAGTAGATCAGGAACAGTTACGGAAAAACCAGGACTGGGGGGATGGCTCAGTGAGTAAAGTGCTTTCTGGACATTTAGAAGATCTGGATTAAGATCCCTCGCACCAACATTAAAAAAAAAAAAAAAGTCAGTCATGATGACATGTGCCTGTAACCCTGCTGTGGGGACAAAGCAGGTGAGTCCCAGGGGCTTGCTGGCTAGTGCTAGTGCACATGTGTCAGTCGGTAAGGAGAAGCCATTGAAGAAGGCATCCCAACATCAACCTATCAACCTATCAGCCTTCATGCATGTACACACACACACACACACACACACACACACACACACACACACACACACAATATTCCTGTCATTCTACATTTACTGGAGGCCACATACTTACAGAAAATCTTTCTAAGATCTTCCACTTGGAATCCTGGATGTTCCCATCTTAAGATAGTTGCTTACATAGGAAAAATCCACTTGCTGTAGTGAACACAGTACAGCCTGTCCACAACAGGCCTTTAAGCTCCTGATGCAAAAGGTTGAGGTACGAGTTCTTCAGGAACAGTGGGCTTCCTTGGTCGTCCTTAGTAGGCTTCCTGGAGAACTGTGACACAAACAAGCTAATGAGTAGTCCATAAAACCCTCAATCACATCCATGCAGACAAACCCAAAATCTCTCTGTGTGCTACCTACAAAATCCTTTATTTATTAACCTCTTTACTTTTGTTCATATATGACGTATTCCATAATGAAAGTGTGATTTGTTTGTTGTTATCCAGTGAGAAGAAGAACCTCATGGAGTTCTTCCGATTTGGTACCTTACAGTAGACACAGTAGTCTGTGGATTCCGTTCCCCCACCATTTTCCCCTAAGTTATCAAACTCTAGGTTTGAATCAGTTCAGAACAGATAAGGAGCAAATATCAATGATGAAGAATTCTGTAGCAGTATCTCCAGCTCATAAGTGGAGAAACTGAATCCTAGAGAGGCCACTTAGGATAGTAGAGGGACAAAACTGGCACTGAAGCCGGGCGTGGTGGCACACGCCTTTAATCCCAGCACTCGGGAGGCAGAGGCAGGCGGATTTCTGAGTTCGAGGCCAGCCTGGTCTACAAAGTGAGTTCCAGGACAGCTAGGGCTACACAGAGAAACCCTGTCTCGAAAAACCAAAAAAAAAAAAACTGGCACTGAAGCCAGGGTCTGCCTGAACCCCACATCTGTGTTCTCTCTGACACCCATTGTCTTGCACAGTGAGTTTTCTTTAACCTTAGTGTCTACACATAGGGTTTAAACCTGGGAGGCCAGACTCTAGCTTGTTTTAAATTGCTTGCTTCTCTCTCAGCCGGGTCAGATCTGCTGAGCTCTGTTGCCATCCCTGGTCTCTGACTGTGGTTCTAGCAGACAGTCTAGTGTGCTTTATAGGTTTCTGTTGCTGTAGTCTAGGGATGAGGGAAATCATCAAGCTTTAAGGTAGATGCCCCCTTGAATTATGAGAAGATCTGTTTCTTGATAATCCCAAAACCTCTGTGCTGAGCTCCTTCCTTGACCCCCACCCCCCATACCCATTGCACAAAGCACCCCCCCTTTCTGCCGTGACAATGTTCCCTAAAGCTGTTATGGTTGGTCTACCCAACAGAATGATGTCATCGGGCAGTGGCAGCAAAGTAAAGAATAAAGCAGACTTCCCAGATCCCTTCTTAACACTGTCTAAGGTGGCTCTGTGTCGCAGCCTTGACACTGCGTCCTATGGTCCATCTCCATAGTTTACACGGTCACGTGGTCGATTGGTTGGCTAGCCATGCATCTGATGTGGCTCTCCTAAGTATTTTCTAAGGTGCTGTTGGTTCTTTTTTACAGAAGGCTGACCTTTTATTATCTTACAATTTTTAGTTCATCTTAAGTTATTATTCACAAATTCCAAAGCACACATTACTAGTTAATATTTTCTTTTTAAAAGGGTTTGCATGTAAATTATGAAGCTTTCTTGTTGAAAAAGGTGTAAGAAACGTTGATAAAGAGGAGCCATTGCCTAACTTCTAATTACTGTTTAGGAATGTAGACTTTGATTCAGTGCTGACTGAGGCTGCTCAGCGTTCCTGCCCATGTAAATCCTCATCATTTAACCTTCAGAGGGGCAGAAGCCCTTCAGTCCCCACAGCTCATCAGCTCAGCCTTGACTTTGCCAACTTGCCATTCTAAGCAATTAGATGTCTTTGTCCCTTGTAATTTCCCTTAAGTCCCCGAAGTCCTTGCTAAATTGGTTCTGGCATTGAGGGATTTTTTTTTTTTATCATTGTCCCTCAAGGTCCCAGATTACAGCCACCTCAAGGCTGTAAAAACCATAGCAGCATTTCATTCTGAGATGTCCGTCTCACACAATGCTATCCTGACCAATTTATGAGTTAAACAGAAGGAAGAAAGGTAGAAGGCAGCTCTAATTGTTTCACACTGTTTTTTTTTTCTTCTTTTAGCATTTAAATTAATAAAAAAGTGAAATACTATAAACCAGAAAGATCCGTGACTGAGTAAATCCGTGGTTAGTGGGGCTGGTATTGAACGATGTGCCAAGGAGACAAGAAAGCCACTTTCATGAAAGACTGCTTACTGTTGTTACAACTTTGCTTTTTATTACAACTTCACTGTGGCCTCTTGATAAAAATGTCCAGCCTCCAGGAAAAATATCCAGCATGTCTCTTTCAGGGACAGTGTCTCTGTTGTCTGTGCCTATGTGGGGGCTGGTTACAAATCCAAATTGGGTTTAAAGTAGGATATTTACAACTCTTCTCAGTCTGACAAAATAGAAGAGTTAGTACTGCTTGAGAATTATTTACAATCCCCTAGGTACTTGTCAGGAGAAAGAGAGAAAGAGAGAGAGAGAGAGAGAGAGAGAGAGAGAGAGAGAGAGAGATCTCAGGAGATGGATTTCAAGACCAACCTGGCTGCCTAGCTAGACAGACTGGCTCGTTGAGAGTGAGGGAACCAGAGAGACAGAGACGATAAAATTGTTAGTAAATAAGACAGAGGCACTATTTAATTTATTCTGTTACTTGATTTTTAATAAAAGTGACTGCTACTCGCATGTAGACTTTACAGCTGAATTAGGCACTTGAAAACAACATGTGTTCATATCACAGACAGACATCAGGACCTTCCTTCGTTGACTTCATTATAGTCTCAAAGCCAATCTGTTGTTCCCAGTATCATTAACTGGGTGTTTGACTCCCCCTGAGAAAGACAATAGTTTTGGTTTTTGATTTTTTTTTTTTTTTTCAAAATAAAGCCCCTAATTCCACACATGAAAATGTCTGGTCTAATGCAGAAATCCACAGCAGAAGATAGTAGCCTTCAAATGGAAAGCAACAAAATTAGATGGTATGCGCAGCTTTCTGACTGAGTGAGTCTGGGTTGACGTCCCCAGACAGAGAGGTCAGGGAGTGAGCCTCCACAGCTTCCCAGCCAGTCTTTACAAAGTGGGTAAGAGGCCTCTAGCAGATGAGCTCGCCCAAACTGCCCAGTGCTGTTCCTTATATACATTCCTGGCTGGAATGTGGTAGAAGGTTACATTATATGTCTTTAGGAAGATCTGTTGAAGTCACAGATGAGGTCACATAAATGTGTCAAACATCCCTCTGGCACTATTCTCACACAGATATTTCTAGTGCATAATAGTGGGGAAGCCAGTCTCCACTAGCGACACCCAGAAAGTGCACTGTCCAAGAACAAATGAGTAGGCTTGGTGTTTTTATTAGTTTGGCTTTTTTTTTTTCTATTTTCTTTTATTTTTTCCAATTTTTTATTATTTTCTTCATTTACATTTAAATGCTATCCCGAAAGTCCCCTATACCTTCCCCTTGCCCTGCTCCCCTACTCACCCACTCCCACTTCTTGGCCCTGGTATTCCCCTGTACTGGGGCATAGAAAAGTTTGCAAGACCAAGGGGCCTCTCTTCCCAATGATGGCCAACTAGGCCATCTTCTGCTACATATGCAGTTAGAGACATGAGCTCTGGGGATACTGGTTAGTTCATATTGTTGTTCTACCTATAGGGTTGCAGAACCCTTCAGCTCCTTGGGTACTTTCTCTAGCTCCTCCATTGGGGGCCCTGTGTTCCATCCAATAGATGACTATGAGCATCCACTTCTGTATTTGCCAGGCACTGGCATAGCGTCACAAGAGACAGCTATATCAGGGTCCTTTCAGCAAAATCTTGTTGGCATGTCCAATAGTGTCTGCATTTGATGGCTGATTATGGGATGGATCCCTGGGCGGGATAGACTCGGGATGGTCCATCTTTTCGTCTGAGCTCCAAACTTTGTCTCTGCAACTCCTTCCATGGGTATTTTGTTCCCTGTTTTAAGGAGGAATGAAGTATCCACATGTTGGTCTTCCTTCTTCTTGATTTTCTTTGTTTTGCAAATTGTATCTTGGGTATTCTAAGTTTCTGGGCTAACATCCACTTACCAGTGAGTGCATATAAAGTGACTTCTTTTGTGATTGGGTTACCTCACTCAAGATGATATCCTCCAGATACATCCATTTGCCTAAGAATTTCATAAATTCATTGTTTTTAATAGCTGAGTACTACTCCATTGTGTAAATGTATCACATTTTCTATATCCATTCATCTGTTGAGGGACATCTGGGTACTTTCCAGCTTCTGGCTATTATAAATAAGGCTGCTATGAACATAGTGGAGCATGTGTCCTTATTACCAGTTGGAACAACTTCTGGGTATATGCCCAGGAGAGGTATTGCTGGATCTTCTGGTAGTACTATGTCCAGTTTTCTGAGGAACCGCCAGGCTGATTTCCAGAGTGGTTGTACAAGCTTGCAATCCTACTGGCAATGGAGGAGTGTTCCTCTTTCTCCACATTGCCAGCAACTGCTGTCACATGAATTTTTGATCTTAGCCATTCTGACTGGTGTGAGGTGGAATCTCAGGGTTGTTTTGATTTGCTTTTATTTTTAACAAATCAGCCTCTACCATCTAACCATAAAGGCAAATTGTTGACACTAAAAACTAGAATCTAGCACAGTGCATGGAGCTGTGTTCCTGTGCTGTCCTTGGACACTGGTAGTCGTCAGCTGACTTAAACGTCACCCACGTTGTGGTGACTCGCCATGGATCTCTTTTTGTTTTTTTGTTTTTTTCAGATAAAGTGATATCTTCTCAAATCCTTGAACCACTTGAAATGGCTTCTCTGCTTTTTTATTATTACAGTTGAGTTGTATGAGTTCTTTGTATATTCTAAACACTAACTTATCACATACACAATTTGCAAATGTTTTGCCCATTCAATGGATGTTTTGGTGGGGTTTTTTATTTTTATTTATTTTTTATTAGATAGTTTCTTTATTTACATTTCAAATGTTATCCCCTTTCCTAGTTTCCCCTCTGAAAATACACCTATCCCTTTCCTCCTTCCCCCTTCCCCTTCCACCTCCCCCTGCTCCCCAACCCACCCACTCCTGCTTCCTGGCCCTGGCTTTCCCCTATACTGGGACATAGATCCATCACAGAACCAAGGGCCTCTCCTCCCATTGATGACTGACTAGGCCATCCTCTGCTACATATGCAGCTGGAGCCATGAGTCACTCCATGTGTTTTCTTTGATTGGTGGTTTAGTCCCAGGAAGCTCTGGGGTTACTGGTTAGTTCATATTGATGTTCCTCCTATGGGGCTGCAAACCCCTTCAGCTCTTTGAGTCCTTTCTTTAGCTCCGTCATTGGGGACCCTGTGCTCTGTCCAATGGATGGCTGTGAGCATCCACCTCTGTATTTGCCAGACACTGTTGTTTTTATTTTTACACGTGTTTTTTTTTTTGACATGCAGTTTTAGTTGTTCTGTTTTTTAATTGTAGACAAAGTCTAGCAGATTGATTCTTTGTTTTTGTTTGCTTTTTCACTGTTGCTTTGGTAATATATAGACAAAGCCACTTGAATTCTGATTGGATTCATTTTGTATGGGGCACTAACCAGTTAAGGGTCTCAGTTTACAGATACCTAGCATCCCATCACCGTGTGATGAAGACAAGATTCTTCCTAACTGAAAGACCGTTGTACTGTGTGCAAATTCTGTTGACTGTAGACTTCTATACCCTAAATTTCCTGCCTACTCTTCTCTCCATCCTTCTACACTACTTTGATTACTGTGATTTTGTGGTTAATCTTTGAAATTGGAAGGTATGGGTTCTGTACTTTTGGGGTTTTTTGGTGGTGGTCATTGTTATTGTTTTAAGATTGCTTTGAACATTCTAGTTACTTTTGAATTTCTACTTCAGTTGTTAACATTCTTCTCGGGACTATTTAAGAGGTATGGGTTTGTATTTCTTTTCTCATTACTAAGACAAGATATCTGATAGGAACCACTGAAAGAGGGATTTATTTCCATTCATACATATTCATCCATGATGGCTGGGAAGTCCCCGAGGTAGTAGGAGCACAGACAGCTGTCCCCACTGCTATCCCTGCTATCCCCGGTTAGTTAGGAAACAGGGTCAGACAAACGCTGGTGCCCACTTTGCATTGGCCTTTCCACTCCTGCGAATATTCCAGCTCTGGGGTAGATCTGCTCACACCCACATGTAAGGTGAGCCTTACCTCCCCAGTTAACTCAACCTAGAAACTTCCTCATAAACGTGTCCAAAAGTTTATCTCCTGGGTCCTTCTAGGCCCTATCAAGGTGACAATATCAGTCATAATTACATTATAATGACTCTATATATGTATCAGTTTGGGAAGTATTGCTGTTATCATTTTCCCCCTATTTTCAGTGTATGTGAATATGTTAGAGGCACATAGTGGGCCACATGTGAGTACATGCATGTATACACACATGTTGGGTACACATGTGGAGGCTGGCAGCTAATGCTGACCAACTTTTCTCCTCCATTCTACTCCATTTACAGTTCCTCACTCCCCAAGTGCTGGAGTTGCAGGCGGGCTGCCCTATCCACCCCGCTGGTACTTAGATCCTGGGAATTCAAACTCCGTTCACACGTCCAGAAAGCTTCGTGCACTGAACCATCTCCCCAGACT
>LR752390.1:12756-36375 GCA_902729485.2 Mus minutoides
GGAGAGGAGAGGAGAGGAGAGGAGAGGGGAGGAGGTTGGCCATGAGCACATGGAGAGAGTGGGGGAAGGGTAAGGGAACAGAGCAAGAGGAGAAGAGAGAGAGGAGGGGGCAAGCAGCCCCTTTTATAGTGAGTCAGACACACATGGCCATTACCAGGGAACTGTGGGGTGGAGCCTAGACAAAATGCCAACACAACCAATTAACCTATTCTATTATGAGCCCTGTCCAAAGATACAGTATTTTGATATGTGTCTAAACATTATTCATTCGGGGTATCTTAGTATACACCTAAAACCTTATCACTTGGGAGATTGAAGCAGGAGGAGCTTGAGTTCATGGCTGACATTGAGTATACCAGGAAATCCTATCTCAAAAAGAAAAGGAATTAAAACCAAGCAAACAAATAAACAAGTAGTATTTGCAATGCCTTTTAGACTTGGGGAACAAACTAGATTGTTAGTGGGGAGAGTCCAGTTCATTTCAGCCACTGCTGACAGAAAGGTATTGGCTACATCTTTTGCTTGAAAAAGCACCTGGCCTCTATGAAATTACCCTATCTCTGCCTTTGCTTTCGGTCTGTGTAGCATTTAGATGCGTCTTCCCGTCCTGAGACAAGGCTGTGTCCCTAAGTCTGCAGCGTCCCCTGTTACAATGAACTCTGTAGAGCTACGTAAGTAGGCCAGTTGTGAAACCAGACACATCCTTGGCCTAAACAAGGGAAGCAGGCTGGGTAGAATTTCATTCTGGTACAAGCACTAGCCTGAGCCCTTCTGGCCTTTGCACGCCCGCTGTCTCCTCTTTCCATTGTAATCCTGAGGGGAAGCCTTGCAGGTGCTGGGTTCCTCTTGCAGCCTTGCCTCAATAGGAAGGAGCTTCCAGGTATAGCAGTGCAAAGCTAAGAGTATAAAAGAGAGCGTGGCATGTTGATAGGATCATGCTTACTTACATTCTATAATATTTTTATTTAGGAAGTAGTTAAAGCAACCAAGTTTCACATTCTGATATAGTGGGTATGGAGGCCTGTGTTTGTTTGGGTTTGTTTTTTTAATGTGTGTGACTGTTTGCCTATGTATGTGTATGTGTATGTGTATCGCATGCATGCCTGGTGCCTGAGGAGGCCAGAAAAGTGCCGAATCCTTTGGAACTAAGGTTATGGAGGGTTGTGAACTGCCAGGTGAATGCTGGGAACTGAACCCAGATCCTCTCAAGATCACCAAGGACTCAGGACCTCTGAAGCTTCTCTCGGGCCTCATGGATGTTTCCTAATGAAATTTCTTATTTGAAATTCAAAATGAACTGTTAGCTTTAAATATAGCTACCTTCATTTCATAATTACTGATTCTTAGAAAGCAACTGGGAGTCCTCTCAGATGATAGCCAGTACCTTCTCTATAAAGGAAGGTTGCTACACGTACTTGTTCTGTGATATAAGTATCCTGTGGCATGAAAATGAATCATTGTGTCATCTTTCTTTGTTACAATAATACTTCCCTAGGAACTCTAGCCAAATGCAGTGCCCATTGCTAGAAGTTACCCAAAACACCAACAAACAGTTCTCCAGAGTTTCAATTTGTGAAATGTAGTAGTTGCTAGTGTAGTTTTGTTTTGTTTTTTTCTTTTGAGACAGGGTTTCTCTGTGTAGCCCTGGCTGTCCTGGAACTCACTCTGTGACCAGGCTGGCCTCGAACTCAGAAATCCACCTGCCTCTGCCTTCCAAGTGCTGGGATTAAAGGCGTGCGCCACCACTGTCCAGCGCTAGTATAGTTTTAAGTGTAGTTTTCTAATAGTAAATATCTGTTGCCCAATACAAAGAAAGTTTAGTGTTGGCACTGAAGTAGGTGAGTGACAGTTTTCAGTCACTATCTGAAAGTAGTCTTTGATGATTTAAATATATGTTTTACGTTGTATATGTGTATGTATATATGTATGCACATACATACACATTATTATACTTTTATGTGACTTTCAAAAAATAAGACATGTAGAAAGACTGGGTGTGACTGACTTACTTAAGAGAGTGCTTCATAGCCTGTATGAAGCTTAGGTCTCATCCCCCAACATTGCACAAAATGTGGTATGATGGTGTAATACCTGCAATGTCCGTACACAGGTAATAAAGACAGACAAATCTAAGACCTTGACTACATAGTACAGCTAGACAGAGACTGCATGAAACACTGTCTTAAAAAATGTCTCATCAGTGTACATACACTGCTATCATTTGGCCACTGTGAGTAACAAGAAGATCCAAGAACTAAGCAAGGACATGCAGCATCAGTGAATTATTTATCAAATACCTACAATACTCCAGAACTGTTAAAGATGCGGGGCACAAGAGATGGCTCAGCGGTTAAGAGCACTGACTGCTCTTCCAGACGTCCTGAGTTCAATTCCAAGCAACCACATGGTGGCTCACAACCATCTGTAATGGGATTCAATGCCCTCTTCTGGAATATCTGAAGACAGCAACAGTGTACTCACATACAATAAATAATAAATAAATCTTAAAAAAAAAAAAAAGAACTTAGAATAATTTAGAATTTGCTTAGAGAGACTTCATTCAGATCAACAGGCAAGACAAGGGTTTGTTCTCACTGAGGCATTTGATGAAGGCTGATCTGAGTGAAGTGTGAGGTGGTCTTATCTAATAAATCACTCCTTACTCCTAACCACCTAAGGAAGACTACTAAAGCGTTGCTTTTTAATGGCTCCAGCCACATTCTTTTATAGGTTCATCTAAGGCCATGTATCACATCTGGTCAATAATCTAAGGCCATATATAACACCTGGTCAATAGCCTGCAGACTAACCCATTCCATTGGTTTTGATCCAAAGGTACTCACTTTGTGATAATACCAAATTCAAAGCTGAATCTGGGAATAATATAGGCAGCTTCAGCATCTTTTCACTGAAAGTGTTACACACTGAAGAGTTGTCACTCTTTGAACAACAGCTTTGCACACATATATCTGTGTTGAGGTGTTAAACATTTTGTAGGACTTGGGGGTCATGCCATCTTTCTCCATTTGATCAGAACTCATACGCTGACGTAAGACAAATACCTTCCTCTGGGTGATTGTCGCTGACAGTTCTGTGGATCATGATATCATAATTTTCCATGATGACTTCATCATTTATTATCCAGGACCAGCCATTCAGGCTAGGGCTCTGCCAGTGTTTATGGGCAAAGACTCCTGGCAAACAGCATAGAAGTGGTGTATTGTTGCTGGCCGTTAAATCAGACCCATGAAGTGGCCTCCCCTCCCAGCAGAGCAGATGGCTTCTTGATTGTGGAAGCATGGCTCGTTTTCTTCCACTCAAATTTACAAAGAAAGGCTAACAGATAATTTAATGAAAAGCTCTGTATATGTTTTTGTTTCTATTATTGTTGTTATCTTTGTTTCGACCACAAACTTTTTTTAGCCTCCCTAAGTCTTGCTTAATCCTCAAAATAATCCTAGATAAGCAAAGTGTATGGCTTTTCCCTTCATTTATTATAGTATTACTTTATGTTTTGGAAACAGGCCTGGGTATGCCAGGCTGCTCTCAAATTCACAGTCCTGGTTCAGCATCTCAAGTACTAAGGAGCATGGTGGCTGTCTTCCTTTCTTCTCCTTGCCGAGTCTGACATTGCAGGCAAGCTGACGTCCTGCCCTAAGCCCTGGATACACTGACATATGTTCTCCTTATGTTTACAGTGCACATCTACAGTGTTGACTTTTTCAGGTCCAATATGCATTTATATCTCTTCACAAAAAAAAAAATATATATATATGCCCACAGCCGAGGGATGATTAATAGAAACAGTCCTCATCATGTGGCCTTGGACCGGCAGCAGCAGCATCAATGGGAAATTGTTAGAAGTGTGCATTCCTTGGCCTCATTCCCAGCCTAATAATCCAGCTATGTGCGGAATAGATGTGTCAGCTTTTATCTCTGTGGCTACATACCTAACATAAATAAACTTAAAAGACCAGCTTTATTTTATAATCTATCTATATTTCAGAGGTCTGAGTCTATAGTCTATTGAGCCTATTGCTTTGGGTTGGTGGCAGCTCTATTGTGGCCAGAAGAGCTTCTTAGTTTGTGGTGGCCAGGAGGAGAAAGGGAAGACGGGAAGAAGAACTGAGACAAGAGAATTCCCTTTAAAGACAAATCCCTAACTTCCTACAGGTCCCATCTCTTAAAGATCCTGCCGCCACCCGGTACCAACTTGGGCTGCAGACAAGTCCTTTAATATCTGGACCTTTGGAGGAAATGTAAGATCTAGAAGTAATGATGCTCAGTGTGTAGTGATAGTGCTCAGTTAGTACTATAGTTATGATGCTCAGTCTATAGTGATAGTGCTCAGTTACTATTATAATAATGATGCTCAGTCTACAGTGATAGTGTGCCGTCTAGACTATGTTAATGGTCCATGGTCCAGACATAGTAATGGGTGTAGATAGTGATACACAGCCTGTCTTCAGAGAGAGATGCTTCTACTATTGTTAGATCTTTGATAGGAGCAGTGGACTGGGAAAATGACTCTGCAGGTAAATCATAGGCTGCACAAGCATGAAGACCTGAGTTTGAATCCTTCTCCCCTCCCATGTAAAGCTGGACATAGCATCATCTGTAATCCCTATACTCCTACAGGAAGATGGAAGGCAGACACACAAAAAACCTGGAAGCTCACAGCATGAGTAACAAATAAGAGACCCTGTCTCAAACAGGTTGGAAGGCAGAGACTGGAGACTGACAATTGAGGCTGTCCTGTGACCTCCACCTACATATCAAAGCATATGCATGCCTATATACTCACATATACAAACACATGTGTATACATCATACATACTAATACTGTCTCTTGAGTGATGTTACCTATAAAACTATAGAACTGTAAAGGATGAAAAGTATTCAAAGACTCAGGTTCTCTCTCTCTCAGACTCCCCTTTAGGCTCCCTAACCCCAATATACTTAGACTTTAGAACAACCGCAGTAGACAGTATTAGCTGTGAATACTGAAGTTCAGGAGCCACCGGTGGAAATGGTTGAGTCTAAGTGAACTATGAGTGTGAGTGGTCTGCTTTCCTCCTCCAGGATCTTACACGTGCTCGTGTGAGCTTAAAGCTCTTAGTTTATATGTAGCTGGGTAACGGGAGAGGACCATCACCTAATATGCTACCTTCCATCTTTCCCTCGGATTTATTAGAGTAGGTGATGTCAGATAAAATGGGTTCAACCAATTCTTTGAGTTTCTGTTTGTTTCTCTGTACTTTGTCTGGGATCTTTTATCCAAAGTCCTTGGGATTGGAAATGTTTCAGATTCCAGAATTTTTCAAATCTGGGACATAACGATAACAATTTTTTTTTTTTTTTTTGGTTTTTCGAGACAGGGTTTCTCTGTGTAGCTCTGGCTGTCCTAGAACTCACTTTGTAGACCAGGCTGGCCTCGAACTCAGAAATCCGCCTGCCTCTGCCTCCCGAGTGCTGGGATTAAAGGCGTGCGCCACCACACCCGGCTAACGATATCAATTTTAACGAGCTATCATCTTCAGTCCAAAAATCTGAAATTCTGAATGCTTTGAAAGCTTTAGCTTTCAGAACCTCCCACATGTAGAGTCTCAGGGCAAGCCCATGCAGTATAGGTATTCTGAATATATCAGAGAGCAGCAGAAACCCTCACGTTTACTACTGAGGACCAACCTGAGCCGTTTCCAGGCTGCTGCTGGCAATGTCTGTGATCCTGAGCAAAACGGGGGGGGGGGGGGGAAGCTGTCTCAAGACAAATAGGCAGAAGCCAAGGGAAAGGTTTTGTGAAGTAGTCAGGACTATAGCAGTCCAGTTAGGGCTGAGTCTGTGCTCACATTCCCTTGTTCCCTTTGGCAGGGAGCCAGGGTCTTGCATTGCGTGCTTTGTTTTCTCCCACCTAAAGTAGAAGCAGAAAGTACCTCCTTCAGGTGCAGGAGGGAAAACTTAAGCAATCTGTGGATTGCTAAAAACACAGTCTGTCCTTTGATAAACCAGGCATCGCCCTGTAAGTCAAACATTGTATGAAAATGTGAGAGGTTTGGCAGTCTGTTCCCTTTGATGTGGAGAGAGAAAAGCTGGCTTCCTTTCCTTTCCCACATTCAGCGCGGCTCTGCATCCACCCTGCTGCTAAGAGCTCTTCAAGGGAACTTGAAAGGGGTGCAGAACCGTCCAGGTCTGCAGATTAAGGATCTAGGGTGATTAACTGGTTTGATCAAAATCAGAGACTAAAAAATGGTCAGGGGTCGAGGGTTTCTTCACATGTTGCCAAAGTTCTTCAGAAATCAAAGTGAGTTTTAAATACCTGGGGTGTGAATAAATGAGATGCTTTTCTTCCTTTAAAGAAAAGTGGCCACACAGAATGGGGAGCCCTTTGTAGACATCAGAGTGTTCAAATGCGGCCTTGTGTCCAATATGGCCTTGTGTCCAGAACTCACCACGAGTCGAAGCATCTAAGCTGGCAGGTTCCCTGTGTCTTGGGTGTTCATTCTGCCATGTCTGCATGTCTGTCCCTTACCCCACAGACAGTAAACTGTGTCTACATTTTTCAGAATCTTACTTCAGTTGCTGTAAATACTGCAAGCTGAAAGTCTCATTTAGAAGCCACTTAGGAAGAAAAGTTACTCTCGGTGGAAAATGGTATCCTGGAAGTCATTGTGTCTCAATGCATACTTGGGAACAAGTAAAGTATAATGTGGAGGAGTTCTTGTTTAAAATACCGGATCTTGAACTCTACCTCACACTCAGAGAAATCCACTTATCTTCTACTTCAAATGACTCTTTAACAATTCAAAAGGTTTAAAACTCGTTTATATGTGCTAGTAAAAATACAAGCTTTTGTAGAAAATTGAGGGTGTATTTGTATATATTTTTGACCTAAAAAATTAAACATTATTAATTTATCCTACATGAAGTTATACCGGTCTTTACCCGCAGTCTCTGATTTACAGTATTCTGACTTACAAGATTTTCTGACATTGTAGCGAGGAGAAAGTAATGTGTTTTGAATCATGATCCTTCCCTGGTTCTTTTACACGTGGTACCAACATACAGCACGGAGTGGCAGGTCCTTATCTTAGTCAGGGTTACTATTGTGCTCAAATACCATGACCAAAGCCACTTGGGGAGAAAAAGGTTTATTTGGCTTACACCTCCACTTCACTATTTATAATCAGAGGAAGTCAGAACAGGAACTCAAAAAGAGGTAGGAGCTGATGTGGTAGCCTTGGAGGGTCATTGCTTACTGGCCTGCTTTCTTATAGAACCCAGAACCACCTGCCCAGGGACGGCCCCACTCCGAGTCAGTCACTAATTAAGAAAATGTCCCACATACAGGCATGTCAGCAGACTAACCTCGTGGAGACATTTTCTCAGCTGCGGTTCCTTCCTCTCGGGTGACTTTAGCATATGTCAAGTTTCACATGATCAGAAGGGCAAAAATCAATAAGAGCCCACACTCTCTCCTCTTGAGTTCTGCTGTTCAGCTGTGGCATGTTTGACTAGGAATGTTGTATGGAAGGACCACCAGGCTATATTCGAATCATAGAAGAACACATGTATTTCCAAGGGGCCACCGCATAAAATACATGGGGAGATGACATTTACTGTGAAGGTTGAGTAGAGCTCTGTTTGGTGAAGCAAGGTTGAGGTTGCACTTAACTTACCCAAGTCACTGGCATAAACTCCTTTTCTCTTCGTTTTTATTGTGTTCATGTGTGTGCACACACACATGTATAGGCTAGAGGACAGCAGAAGGTTTTGTTCCTTAGCTCTTTACACCGTCTGTTTGAGACAAGGTCTCTCTTTGGTCTGCAACTCACCCAAATGGACTAGACTGATTGGCCAGGAGCCCCAAAGATCCTCCTGTCTCCATTCTGAAATTAGAAACTCCACACCACACACAGCTATCTCCCTCTCTCCCTCTTCCCCATCTGTGTGTTGGAGCCAGACAGGTTATGTCCATACAGCTCAGATCCTGTGTGTGTGTGTGTGTGTGTGTGTGTGTGTGTGTGTGTGTGACCACAAAACTCAGGTCCTTACCTCCTGACCCACGCACACACACCCCACGCCTGTCAACTGTAACTGCTTATTAACCTCAGTCACTAAACAGTAAACAGTGTAAGCCTGGGGCTGGTAGGAACTTTTTTCCTAGCTTCTGCCTTCCTAGATGTTCAGAAGTTCAGATCCTGCTGGTCGCTGGAAGATCGTTTTCCTCTCTCAGTCCTAACCCTTCACTCTCCGATCACTGATTCCACCATAGAAATACTCCATGGAGGTGGCCTTCAAATCCAAGATGATACTAACTTAATCAGAGCCAAAAGAGAATGCCATGCCCAGGGTGACCAGCCTTGTAGAGGGCATTCATCCGAATCTCAGACAGCCTAGCATCCGCTCAGGAAGTATGTGTCCAATAGGGAACGGGCAAAGCAAGAACACAAGGAAAGCTATGCTGGCTTCCAACACTAGATGCCAGTTCCCAGGAGGGAGCTCACTGTGTCACTCGGTCACATGTGTATATTTTAGATTACATAGGAAAACCCTCTAACCCCCTTCCGTGGTTTCCTGAAGTGGCATGGACTAGAAATCAAATACCAGCTCTTCTTTTGTTCCACAAATAGACCACCTGATTGGACATGCCCCAGAAATGTGGGAATGCTACCATTGGTTGGCATGTGGGAATAGAATGCTTGAGAACAGAGCAATAAAAATTAAAATCATTTCCTTGTCTTCTCTGTGATGGGGCTGTACAATCATTTCTCTCTGTTTAGATATTCAGGCACATGCCTGTAATCTCAATAGTTCCCAAGTTCAAAGACGACCTAGCTACATAGTGAGTTCCAGACCAGCCTGGGCTACATATTAAGACTCTGTCTCAAAGGAAATGAAACAAAAGGAAGTATCGTTTTCAAAGCCTTTTTCTTGCATATCCAGAGTGAGCAGGATTAATTTACCCTCAGCCTGCAGCTGTCACCTTTCTTGAACACAGAGAAGAAAGGAAACAGAATCCCTTAGAGAAGACATTTAGATCTCTTCCTTTTGCCTCAGTATGGCTAGAAAGGTGCAGTAGTGACCTGGGTTAGAGATGTGTTTTCATTTGTCCTCTTCAGTCTCTGTGTATAAAATTGATAGGTGTGTGTGTGTGTGTGTGTGTGTGTGTGTGTGTGTGTGTGTGCATACACACATACACACAGGCACACACCACCTGTTACCTCATAAGCGATAGTTTATTCTGAAGCCAAATACGTCTGGCAGTGGCCTGGAACACAGATTTATTTCCTCCAAATTCCATGTTCCTACATGGAAGCATCTTTATGAAGTTCTTATAGTAACCAAACAAAGAAAGCCATAAATCAAGACACTCTGTAAAGGCATCGGTGGAAATATCAGGGTAGACTGGTTGAGGAAAAGCAGAGAAACCCCACCTGTAGTCCTCAGATGCCACCTGATGACATTCTAAGCTTGCTGACTGGTTGGCTAACTCTGGTTTGTAAGTCTGAAGGGATTTACCTAATGGTCGAAAAGGAGCTGGGCCAGGTGTGGAGGAGAACAGTACTTGACTGCTGCAGGGACTAGCGAGGGCCCAAAGCTCTACACTTGCTGCCTTCCAGAGTTTTCTGGTCACTGTGGTTCTCATCAGTTACACGGGCTTACAGAAGGGTCAGTGGAACTTTCCAGAATCCCCAAGTATATGTGTTAATGGCCTTGAGGTGGAGTCTTTGGGTGACAGTTAAGGATTAGAAGCTCCGTGTAGCTAAGATCTTCATATAAAAGCTTGCTGTGGGCATTCTGCTCTGTGATGGCCCAGCGGGAGATCCCTTGCTACAGACCGGTACCCTGCTCTCGCTCTCTCTCTCTCTCTCTCTCTCTCTCTCTCTCTCTCTCTCTCTCGTATTAGAAAGAGAAGGATTTGTATGGCTTTGGGTTGTTTTGTTTTGTTTTGCTTTGTTTGGTACACTGAAAAGAAAGCAGTAGACAGGAACAGAAGAAGGCCCTACAGAAACCCCTTTATAAATTATTCATTCTCTGATCCTCAGTTATGACAGAAAACAAAACAGCCTCAAGCTTGGGGTAATGGCACAAGCTTATGATATCATCCACTCAGCATACTGAAGCAGGAAGATCCTGGGTTGTGGGCAGACCTGGGATACATCCTGTCTCAAGAAAATATAGTGGTTTGAATAGCTTAAAAATGAAAGTTACTTTTCTCGTGTTTTTGGAGCTCGTAAATTCAAGATGATGAGTTTTTAGGAAGGCCTCCTCAGTTTCTCCATGACACAATTCGTTTCATCATATTGAGAGCAAGGATGCAGGTGCTCTAGAGACTGCCCCTGGGGAGTTCCAGGTATGCTGGGACAAAGAACTGGCCCAGGGAGACGGAGAGTGGTAGAAAAAGAAAGCCATTTTCAGGATGGAATTTTGAGAGTTTTGGACACAGGTGGGCAGCAGTTCAAAACAGTAACAGTCCTGGGTTCTTGAGCCTTTTCAGATCATGTGTGTAGCACCTACCTTCTCCCATATTAGGGGATCACGGAATTTTTGTGTGTGTGCATGCTGTCTGGTCACATACAGCCACAGGATGTGGAGGTTGTCTTCCTGCCATCGGTTGCTTTCCTGTGCTGTTCTTGATGTTTCTTCCCATAAAGCCTGTCTTCCAAAGAGAAATCTCTCTGGTTCCTCCCCACCATCAGCATCCCGTCACCCCGTGATAATATTTAGCGTCAGTCTTCACCGTAAATGGCTCTTCTCGAGTTTACCTTGAGGACTAAGGCCTCCCTGTATTTCCTGGGGGATCCAGGTCAGCCCACAGCGCTTAGCTGAGTCAGTCCTTCGGATAGGTCTAATGTACTTCCTCTCCGTTCACCCTTACCCTTTACCAACTTACAGCGCATGCGCTCTTTATTCTAAAAGTTATACACAGAAGCCATGACATACAGTACTACTCTTAACTTTTAATTTC
This sequence comes from Mus minutoides, assembly GCA_902729485.2. Taxonomy (NCBI): domain Eukaryota; kingdom Metazoa; phylum Chordata; class Mammalia; order Rodentia; family Muridae; genus Mus; species Mus minutoides. Next base: position 23,726 of record LR752390.1, read on the forward strand.
TTGACATTTTGAATTGGAATAGAATTCTATCAATTCACCAACCCCTCTCAGCATACCCCCCTCAATCCCCCTCTATGCTACCCCAGTCTTAAGTTGGTAGGCTCCTTTTCAAATCTAAAACAAACACTCCGGCCACCATTTTTTATGAAGCCCTAGAGTCACAAACATCCCAGCACTGCTCGCTGAGCGTGCATTCCATAGCCCGTCTAGTCATCCTTTAAAAGCAACAGCATGCATGGCCTTCAGGCTTTTTGAAGATAGTTTTTGTGAAGACCCAGTTTGTCCAGTGTGAGCCCTCAGGTGAAACCATCAGGCTAAACTGTATGGCTTCCTCCAGCTGTCCTGGCTTCTCCAAATGGAGTCCCTGGGCTGGAGTGCAGAGTGTAGTTCTCCAGCCTCTGTGATGGTGGTGTCATCGCTCTGAGTATAGTAAGATCTCAAACTCGCCTGGTATTTGCCACATGTCTTGGTGCCAGGCACAGCTCAGCTTCTCCAGCTCCCCAGGAAGGAAGTGACATAGCCGCTGTGTTTACAGGGTGCGCGAATGAGGCTACTCCACTTTCTTGCTGACCTGAAAAATATGCAGACACTTCCCCTAAATACTACCATGTTTAAATCAAACAGCTACATGTCTTGAATCTTCGCCCTACGAGTGAAAACAAAAAAAAAATTAATTTCCATATTACAAAATTGTAGAAGGTTTTAAGCGCTCTTCCTTCCTGTGAGGCTGATAAAGGAGTGAATTTGTAAACTGTGGCTGGGTTAATTAGCCAGGGTTAATTAATGTTTACCACACTGGGAAGATGAAAAGAGTATATAAATGCACAGTAATGCGGGTCACCTTTCAATTTATTGTTGAAGCTTACGGTGTGTGTAAGGACTGCTTAAAGCACATGCGTGTTTCAGAGAGATACTGACACTCTGCGGTAATTATGAGGTGTAGGCTTCTAAGTGAATTAATTACACGTTCCTGAAGACGATCACATGCGCTAATAGTGTTTATTTAGAGACGTGCTGTTGGTTCAAGTTGAACTATTCAGAGAGCTGGGTGAGGTGAGGAGAGGCTAACTGTGTGGCCATGAAAAGAGCATCTTAAAGTAACTTTTAATAATAAATAATAGATAAAATTCTAGAATCGTGTATTTTCAAGAGAGCCCAAAGAATCTTAGGTGAAGTCCTGGTATTAAAAGCTGGGAAGTACTTGGGAGGGGGTGGGTAGGGGAGCAGGGCGGGGACGCGGGAGGGTAAGGGAAAATTTCTGGATAACATGTGAAATGTAAATGAAGAAAATATCTAATAAAGAGAGGAAAGAAAAAAAAAAAGATGAAATGATAGACCATACAGAGACTAACCCACCGGGGGATCCATCCCATAATCAGTCACTAAACTCAGACACTATTGCATAGGACAGCAAGTGTTTACTGAAGGGACCCTGATATAGCTGTCTCGTACAGAAGTGGATGCTCACAGTCATCTATATGATGGAACACAGGGCCCACATTGGAGAAGCTAGAGATAGAACACCAGGAGCTGAAGGGGTCTGCAACCCTAGAAGAGGAACAACAATATGAACTAACCAGAACCCCCAGAGCTCGTGTCTCTAGCTGCATATGTAGCAGAAGATGGCCTAGTGGGTTATCATTGTGAGGAGAGGCCCCTTGGTATTGCAATCTTTATATGCCCCAATACAGGGTAACGCCAGGGCCAAGAAGTGGGAGTGGGTGGGCAGGAGAACAGGGCGGTGGGAGGGGGAGGGAAATTTCGGGACAGCATTTGAAATGTAAATTAAGAAAATATATAATTTAAAAATTGAAAAAATAAAGAAAAACACATAAAATAAACAAACAAACAAATAAATAAATAAAAAATAAAAATTAAAAAAAAAAAAAGCTGGGAAGTACAGATACTAGAAGCAGTTTGAAAAGATTGGAATATAATCTCCTAGGAACTGGGTAGATATCCCTCAGTGTTGGGAGTTTAGGACCAGATTCCAGGGCACCCCCCACCTCAGGAATTCCCAAGTTCATGGATTTTTCCAACTCCTTATATAGACAGTTTGTATTTGTATAGGACTTATGAGCATCTTCTTGGGGGCTGGAGAGATGGCTCAGCGGTTGAGAGCGCTGACTGCTCTTCCGGAGGTCCTGAGTTCAAATCCCAGCAACCACATGGTGGCTCACAACCATCTGTAATGAGACCTGATGCCCTCTCCTGCTGTGTCTGAAGACAGCTACGGTGTACTTACATATAATAAATAAATCTTTAGAGAGAGAGAGAGAGAGAGAGAGAGAGAGCATCTTCTGTGTGCTGCTCATAAAACCTGACCCAGTGCGACTGCTCAGTCAACAGTCACTACCCTGTATTGTCTTGAAAGCAGCATGGTAAAAGCCCTATTTGTGTTCAACACAGATGCGGTGAGTGTTTTCTAAGTAACTTTTGAGCTGAGTGCCGGAGAGTTGGCTTAGTGGGTAAAGTATCTGCTATGAACAAGTGAAGACCTGAGTTCTGATCCCCAGGGCCATGTCAAAAGCAGGAATGACAGCATGCGTCTATAATCCGGGCCCTAAATGATGTCTTTCCATCCTCAGTGTCTGAGGAACAAGACATCCTTGCGCTTGTGTGGGTCCTTTTCTGCAAGCCTTGAGTTCTTTGCATGCGAGGAAGTTGAGTTAGTTATTTCTGGACCCTGGTCTGGAAATAGACAAGTGAGTATCAGTGAGCTCACCACGTAACTGGTTGGAGTGTCCTTGTTCCAGATTCCTTACAGGGATTCCTTCCCACCCCTCACCTCTGTGCACAGTGTCTTCCTGGGGGCAGGTAAATTCCACCCTTGGCCAAACCCTTAACGCTTAGCACTTGCCCTTTCCAGGTTTGGATGCTATCTTACTTTTTCTGAGATAAAATACCCTGACCAAAGCAGCTTAAGGGAGAAAGGCTTTATCTCAGCTTACTGTTCAAGGACACAGTCAATCAAAGCAGAGCAGTCAAGGCAGCTGGAGCATCAGGCTGCAGGTCATGTGACAGCCACAAAGCAGAAGCAGAGGGTGGTGGATGGTCAGGTTCAGGTTAACTTCCTTCTTTTGCCTTGTTGGAAAGGAGCAGAGAAAGGGGTGGCCCACATTTAAGGTAGGTCTACCCTCTGTTAACCTAAAGAAACCAATCCCTCCTAGGCATGCCTGGAGGCTAACCTAATCTAAATAATCCCTCTCTAGTATGCCAGGAGACTTGTCTCCTTGGTAATTCCAGAGCCTATCAAGCTGACAGTTGGCATTATTATTCATCACAGTCTCCCCTAATGAGATTCTGCTGGAGAGAAAGGGCCATTTCCATAGCTAGGAAAGCAAGAGTGTGTTAAAGACAAACAGGCCAGTGTACAGAGCGCATACAGGATGTGTTTAGGGTTTCTCAAATATGCATACATTAGCATTTAAATGAGCTGTCGTGCCTACTGGTGAGATGTATTGTGTCTAGGAAAAGTAGTCCATTCTCCATTGTGATGACCTGGGTGGGTATTTAAGCATAGTTTCCACACTGACCCCCTATTGACCAGCATATCTTTTAGGGTCTCTCCATGAAATTGTCTACAGATCCATCTTTTGACCCAGTTTTTTCATCCCCCTGAATATAGTAGTCTGTCAGTCACTCATCAACTGGAATCCGCTGTACTGAGCTCTCTTCCTAGCACAGCAGTGTGTGATTCCCATTCCGTACGTCTGCTATGGACTTACGCAGGCCAGGCGTAGTTCTCTTCCAAGTTTGAGGGACAGCACTTGAGAGCCTGGGCCACTGCATAGCTACAGTTGTATAAGTCACACAGGACCCTGCTATAAGGGTCAACAGTCATGGAAACCACAGCCATGAACAGCAGTCCTGTGGCCACGGCAGCACGGCCACCCCTCTGCTTCTCTCTCTGGTGTGTTTGAAGATGCACACCACAGCTGAAGTCCAAAGCACGTGTGGGAGCCAGTCACGGACTGTGCATGTGACTCACTCGCCTCAAAGGAAACGTTATATCATTTGTAAGGGCCTGGTGTTCTTTAGATGTAAAGAGGTTGATTTCCTTATCAGGTGTCTCAGAGGTGGCTCAGAACTCAAGTGGGGAGGAAAGAACCCCAAGAAATGATGCCCAGAACACCGTACAGGAGCAGAGAAGGAGCCAGGGGACTTCGTCCAGGCTCAACCGGGGTGCAGTCTATAAAAAGTACACAAGAAAGTAAAAACTTCGTCTTAATTTTTTTCATCTCTTACTCTACTTTTGTTTTTTATTGGTCCACACTAAAAATTTGTTTTTCATAATAATAGGTGATGCTATTATAAATATTCTGACCTTTCATTTTTAAGCAAATATACGTCAACTCCAAGTATTCCAAAGAGCCCCAGTAAAATGAAAGTTAAGGACTGCAGAATCTAACTGGAAAGAATTCTTCCCCATAATTCCATATTTTTGTGTCCCCAAACCTAATAGTCGTCTCAGAGATGTCATTCTCTATAGCCACAGCCATAAAGATTAAATAAGAAAACAAAGCCGGAAGAACAGCTGGAAAAGCCTGTTATTTTAAAATGTAAAACACCGCTAATTGCTCTCAACCCTTTGCCTTTACTTAGTCATTTATTTGTTTGTTTGTTTATTTATTTATTTTGCACTGAATGAAACGTTACTCTGTAATTAGTCCCACCTGATTCCTTCCTGCAAAAATATAGCAGGGTCACAGTGAAGTCCTTGTCACAGAGGTTAGGCTTTGGCGGCAGAATTGCCAAATTTTACATTGAAAATTCTTTGCCACCAGGCAGTGGTGGCCCACACGTTTAATCCCAGCACTTGGGAGGCAGAGGCAGGCAGATTTCTGAGTTGGAGGCCAGCCTGATCTACAGAGTGAGATCCAGGACAGCCAGGGCTTCACAGAAAAACCCTGTCTTGAAAAACCAAAAAAAGAAAAGAAGGGGAGGGGAGGGGAAGAGAGAGAAGAGAAGAGAAGAGAAGAGAAGAGAAGAGAAGAGAAGAGAAGAGAAGAGAAGAGAAGAGAAGAGAAGAGAAGCCTCTGCCTTAGCCCTAACAGTGTACATCTCTCAACTGCCAAGGCAACTGGTGTACTCTTGCTCCCCCAAATGTGAAGAAACAGTTTCTTGGGTCAAAGATTGATTGTCTGAAAGAATTGTTCTGTGATCGTTACTATATAAAGACCACATCTGTGGTTTTGTTTGAAAAAACTGCATAGTTTATATCTATGTTAAGAGTCATACCATGTCATTTCACTAAAATCTGACCAGAGGAAGACACCTATCTTTATGAAGATTGGCACCTATAAGATAGTGTCTCCCCATACAGCCCAGGTTGGCCTTAATTAAGTTCCTGATTCTTGGGCTTCCTCCTCCCAAGTGCTAGGATTACAGCTGTGAGTCACACCTGAAAAATATCCTGCCTGCAGGGTCTGGCCTCAGTTAGAGAACCCTAAAGAGACTTGAGGCCCCAGGGAGTGGAGAAGTCTGGGGGTGGCGGGGTGGGCATCCTCTTGGAGATGAGGGAGGAGGTATGGGATGAGGAACAGTCAAAGGGCGGATGGGGGGAGGGGGGAGGACAATGACTGGACCATAAAAAAAAAATTAAAGAATAATAATAGTAATAAATGAATAAGTAAATAAAATTATTTCTAAAATAAAAAATAAAAATGTAAGATAAACGTATAATGGCTTCCTAGTGCTAGATTTTCCACCATGTGTGATTCATTTTCCAAGCAAGTACATCCATGTAATTTACACATATGAGCATGAGAACTTCAGCCCACGGAACTTTCTTTCACAGACCAGTGCTGTAGTGTGAAAACTCTGCAGTCAGGGCCCCAGGTGGCTGACATCCCAGGGTGATTAAGACCCCCTATAGTGGTTGGAGATAAGATCAGGACCTTGGCCCAAGTTCCATAAATAAACACAGAAAGGGAAGCTTTTTAATCCTCTAGCCAAGACCAGGGAGCCTGGCTGTGTTTTCATCTTGATTTCTGGCTAATGCCGGTTGATAGACCGGAGCTGTTTGATGTAGGAGTTTGAAAGCCACAAGAAAACTCCTCTTCAAGGGAAAGGCACTTCTGAAACTTCAGTCTAGACCAGACGATGGTATTTCAGGAAAATGTCGCTTGCAATAAGGAGTATTTTTCACAAGTGATTACCACCTTCTGTGAGTTCTCTCTAGGGACAGTTGCCTACCATAAGTGGATGAAACATACCCCCATTTGAAACTCTGTGGCCAAGAAACTTCTACACAAAAATAAACCTCGATCTAGACACAAGTCTGAACTTAGACTCTGGGTGATTCTCGAGATTGATACTGTAGCTCCAGATAAAAGAGCTGCCTTAATTTTCTGGATGTCAAGGTTTGTGGAGGGAGCTCATTGCTATGTGATGTCTATAGATGTTTCCCCCCAGCTTGGGAAACAGTCCTACAATGGTCATTCCCTCTCAGCCACTGCTCACTACACTTCATTTGGGCACAGAAAAGATTTGTGGGGCAGAGCCCAACTCAAATTCAGATTGCTTAGCCCAACTCAAATTCAGATTGTCTCTTCACTGTGAAGTAAGTAGGGTGTTGGAGCCTAGTGGGGGTTCCTATGGCAACCAAACAGCCTCCTCTTGGATTGGTTACTTTTCTCCTTGCAGAGACAACATCTGACAAGAAACAATTTGAAGGAGGAAGGGATGGGGTTTGGCTTGCAGTTTAAGGGGAGATAGCCCATCCGGAAGGGGAAGGCGTGCCTGGTGGCAGGAGGCAACTGTTCACATTGCATCCAAAGTCTGGAAGCAGAGCGTGAACAGGAAGGAAGACTGGGCTGTAAGTTCTCAAGGCCCACCCTCAGGGACTGACTTCTTTCTTCTGTGAGGCTTCATCTCCAAAAGAGTCAGCAGACCCCCCTGACAGCACCGGCAGCCATGAGCTAAGTGTTCGGATCCATGAGGCTATGCAGGATCATCCACGTTGATATGGCACTTCCCACAGTATTTCATGAGATGGACATTTAAGAAGGGAAAGACCATGAGTGCTCCTGGGGGAAACAAATCATTGTTGGGAATGGAAAATCCAAACAAACTGATGGATGATGCTTCAGGCTCTGTCACACTACCCTAATGAACCTCTTGAGCTACACCTTTAACCTCTTTGACCTAAGTTTATTGGGGGGGGGGGGGGACTAACTCTTTCTAGATAACATGAAAATTCTCATGGGCTGATGAGAGGATTACATTAGGAACTGGGTCCTCAGGTTTCAGTTATAGTATCAGTTCTGCTACTCAATATGTATTTATCTATATATTATTTATTTTGAGGCATAATCTCACTCCATACGTAGTGCTGGCTTGGAACTCACTACATATCCAGGCTGGCATCGAACTTATGGCCCTCCAGTTTCAGCCTCCCAAGTGCTAGTATTGCAAGAGTGGGCTATCATGCCTTGCTTGTTGATTTTAAACCTTCTGAGAATGGATGTTTGTGCATCCTGTTCTCGGTGGGGGGGTGCTCTGGGTACCAAATGAGCCAATGAGTAGTTATAAAGGCCACAGATGTGGACAGTATCAGGAGGGTAGTGGGTCTTTTTTTTCCCCCCAAGGTATTATAACACTTAGCAGGACTCAAGTACTTAGTGGACTGGTCATGGCACTGGAGATAGCTGTGGTTTATACATAGAGTGAATACAGTAACCATAGGAAGATTCCATATGTCCCCCACAAGTCAGCATCTCTATTAGCTGATCCTTCACAGAGCCAAGCTAGGTCTGTCCAGCCAGGCTGGTCTGTGAAGTGTCCACAGTGCAGAAATATTTCTCCTTTCTGGGAAGAGCCAGGAGTGAAGTGTGGCCTGGTCCTTTCTTGTATGTACGTGATTATTCTTGGAGACTAGGAAACATCAACCTATTCCCAAAACGTCTCTGTGCTTCCGCTTCCTGCTTAATAAATGATTTTGCAAAGAAGGAAATCATGGTTGTTTTCCGTTTTCCTGGGCCATCCTGGTACAGAAATGCGGCCTTGAATGTTAGCTTTAAGGCAGCCGAGTGTTGGGTTCGAAGACTAAGATTTCCTGAAGGCGTCCTCCAGCGCAGGTCTTCTCCTGAAAGTGGTGCTTCTTAGCTGAGAGTGACACACTCTCCACAAACTGATCTGTGTGTGATGACTGGAACTGAAGCCACTACATTAAGGCTTCTGCATTGCATGGCTTATGGCTCTGGTCCTCTCAGACATCACCACAAGTGAGGACTAGCCTTTGTGACAGTTGTCCCCTGGGAGCCCTCTAAATATGCAGATTTGCTACCTGCATCCAAGGAGTGGAAGGAGCACTAGGATTCTGCCTTTCTTTTCNCTTTCTGAGACAAAATTTTGCTGTGTAACCCAGGAGAGCCTCAAACTTCCTATATACCCTAGGTAAGCCCTATACTTGAAATCCTCCTGCCTCAGCCCCCCAAGTGCTGGAATTATAAGCATGCTTTAGGACACCTGTAGGAAGATCCTGTTCTTACAACAAGATCCCCAATGGACGGACACCTGTGGCCCGAGCTTGAGTTTACATGACAGAATTTAAGTGACGGAGCTTCAGAGACTGTCGCTCAACCTGTAATCTTGTGGATAAGGAATACAGGCTTAAGGAGTTTCAGAGGCCACAGGGACATTAGTAACAGCATCACATTAATAGACTGAACCAGGAGTTAGACATGCACAGGCTCTGGTTGGAAATTAAATCTGATCTCATAGTTCTAGTATGGGCAAGATGCCTAGAATGGATGATGGCTGATTTCTAGTTCGAGCCCTTCGATGGGGAAAAGCTACACGCCTTCTTCCAGTGCACCTGGAGCCAAGGGACACTGTAGGGAAGCAGCAGGCGGATATATAAGTATCTATTTAAAACATTAAAATCGGTTTTAGGAGAATCCCATGTTAAACAAAATTAAAAAGAAATCCCCATTTTGGTAGAGGTCAGAGATCAGTAATTTTTCACAAGGAGACAAAGAATCAAAATTAAGACAGTTATAATGTCAATAAAGATTCAGTCTTAGAAGAAAAAAGGAGCAAGCCTGACAAACCGCTGGTTCAGTTGTTGCTAAACTAGGCCTTTAATGGCCTTGTTTGACAAGGTTAAGATAACTCCTCACTTGCATGAAAATAAAAAGTCCTCAGTGTGTCCAGTACACAGAAGGCATCAGTCAGTAATTACCAGTTATTACGCCTGTAGGAAAGATTGACTCAATGCCTATAAATTTTATTTTTTAGAAACCTGAAATGTAGCCCTTAAGATTTTGAAGCTTGTTTGGCTGATGTGTCATTTAATAGTTCTGAGGAGACGTAGGATTTGTGTCTTCCCTCCTCTGGCAGACCTTTATTCATGAGACCAACTCGATAGAAACGAATGGCCAGGGACATCTTTTGTGTCCACCAAACCAAAACTAAAAGTTTGAAATCATTTGAAGATGAAATTGTTGTGACTCTCTCTTGATGTTGCTTTCCTTGAAGTATCTTAAATGTTTTCCACAATAGCTAAGCCCCTTCCCCACCCCACCTTCCTGTTTACTCTAAGTTTGATATGCCCACATAAATCATCAAAGCATTTTTGAAAGAGAAAGGTGATGGGGTTCACTCTGTAAGTGTGTGTGTGTGTGTGTGTGTGTGTGTGTGTTGGAATTCACACCCATTATGTAAACCGTAAGGGAAGTATTACCATCACTAGGCTTAATTAATTATTCCTGATTTAACCTTCAAAAACTCAAGTGTCTGCACATTACAGAAGATTCTTCACGGCAGAAGTACCTGATGTAATGTTAGATGGTAACAAGTTGCTGTCCAGAAGGAGTAAAGGGAGTCTTGGGAAAATGAATGTTGTCTCTTACCTTAATATAGCAATTGGTAAGCTTGAATATTTAAAGGCTTCGGTGATCCTTAATATAAGCCATCAAATTGGGATAAAATATTAAATTAATTCAAATAAAAGTATAGCCCCATCAGAGCCACCACCAACATAATAGAAGATGATTTCTGGTGGCTTTGCCTCACCATGGGATCAAAGCTCAGTGACACAGTCGCTGTCGGACATAAGCACAATTGCCCAGCGCCAGTGCATTTGCCATCGGTAAGATCCTGAGCACTTCACAAAGTAGCTGGCTGTCTTGGGCATTTTTTGATCACAAAGTAGAGTCCTACCGTGGTAATGGCAATCCTGTCAAATTCATCTAGCTCTCTGCCCTTAAGAGCAGACTGAGTTCCTTGTTCCAAATGACTTCGCCACAAGTGGTTATTTTTAAATTTCCTATGTTAAATTAAGATAATACGGATCCCTGCCACTTGTGCTAAGGGATTTTTCTCTCAACTGAAAATGTTGCTTTTCTTGAATATTTCAACTTCTCACATAAATTTCCTAAGGTTTTGTTTGTTTGTTTGTTTTGAGGGGATTTAGATGGTTTTTAAAAAATGTGTATCAATGTTTTGCCTGCATATATGTATTGGTACTACATATGTGCCTGCTATATGTATCAGAAGGTATCAGATGCCCTGGAACTAGAGTTGTAGATGGTTGTGAGCTGTCATGTAGGGTCTGGGAACTGGATCCAGGTCCTGTGCAAGAACAACCAACTGGTGCTCTTAAAGAACAACCGGTGCTCTTAACTACTGAGCTGTAGCCACAGCTACAACCCCATCATGTGACTCTGTGTGCTGTGGGCTATGTGTCTTGTGTCTATTTGGAGTAAATATCTTGCCAACAACTTTAAGGATAAATGAGAAAAGGGTGCCGCAGTTATCTTTGCCTGAACTTTCTGGGACCTTGTATGCAAATGTATCCAAATATAAGATCTTCTTATGGTGAGATAGACATTTGCTCTACTCTGCTCATTCTCTCTCTCTCTCTCTCTCTCTCTCTCTCTCTCTCTCTCTCTCTCTCTCTGCTCTAGTCTGAGAAATCCCTTTTGGGGTGGGCGTGGGGAGTGGTGTGAGGCAAATGTCCACTCTGTAAGGCTAATGTGGTTACAAGTCAGCCTCTCCAGATGCAAGGCTTATGTTTGATCTGCTGTGCAAATAAGCACTCCCATGATGATAACCCACACTGCTCAATACCACAGCTCAAGAGGGATGCTGGAGACAGGAAGGAGCTGTAACCCACAGAGCTGAAGATATGCAAGGAGCTAGGAACACTGAAGGGCCCTAGCATATCGGATTAATTCACTACACAATGGAGACTACTGAAATGGGAAGGAGCCGTGCCTTGGTATCTGGGAAGGATCTAGGGAAGGCAGTCAAATGCAGACTGGTGAAGAGAGCAACAATCAGTCAGTTCCTATTGCCTTAACAATATCTGAGCTCGATGTGGTGGTACATTCCTGTAATCTTAGAATTGGGCAGCGGGGGGGGGGGGGGGGGGGTGATTATGGGTTCAAGGTTATCCTCAACTACATAGAGTTTGAGGCTAGCCTGGATTCCATGAGATATGAGACTCTTGTCTTCAAGTAAAACAATAACAACAAAAACCAGCAATCAGTAATTTATCAAATTTATATAAATTTATAACTAGGCAATTTATAAAAAATAAAAATTTGTTCCTCACAGTCCTAACTACAAGTTTAAGAAAATGCTGGAAGCTTCCATGTCTTAGAGAACTCAACTTTCCTCATTCAGAATGGGGACTTGTTGTTGTGCCCTCCAGAGAGAACAAGTCCTACTCCATTCATAGCAATGAGAGCCTTCACTTAATCCCATCCCCAAACCCCACACAACCCTGTGTATTGTTACTTCACTGGGGAGTAAATTTCAATACATGAATTTTGAGGGACATTTATATGATAGCAGGCAGTAAGTCCGCAGCTACACTTTATCAAAGCAAAATTAAGGGGAGGTCACAGAACAGGGAGAGGATTCAGAAGTGGACATTCAGATGTTGCCAGTATTGTTAAGTATCCATCATGGATAGTTCTGAGGCTGAGAATGTATCGACTCTAACTGCCATGGGAAGGCAGGAGGGAGGAGAACCAAGTCTGCAGTCCAAGAGGAAGGCTCAAGGTCATATATCTTCCACATTCTCAGAAGATGTAGAAGAGAAAAAAAGAGTCAGTCATGAAGAAGTGCCATTTCAATGGTGTCCACAGGAAGGAGAACTTTATACCTTCAAATATGGGTCACATTTTCTTTTTTTTTTTTTTAAGATTTATTTTTATTTATTATATGTAAGTACACTGTAGCTGTCTTCAGACACTCCAGAAGAGGGCACCAAATCTCGTTACGGATGGTTGTGAGCCACCATGTGGATGCTGGGATTTGAACTTATCACCTTCGGAAGAGCAGTCGGGTGCTCTTACCCACTGAGCCATCTCACCAGCCCCGGGTCACATTTTCAAAGGGGAAAATTGTAGAAAGAAATGTAAGAAGAAAATGTTAAAGACACAGAGCTTGCGTACTATTCCTCCTTCCTTCCGTCCATCCTTTCTCTCTTCCTAAAGAGGGGCTGACGTTTTCAGACATTATGGGGAAACAGCCAAACAATGAAAAAGTCCAGGAAGTGCGTGGTAATAAATGCCATAGAGACCTCAAGCAGCTAAGAGCTCCTTCCTGGTTCTTCCCTTGCAAGGTGGACGTGTGGGCATCGATAATTATTCCAGACTATCTTGACTTCAGGGTATTAAGTGCTAGCCAGTCAA
>LR752390.1:38399-88606 GCA_902729485.2 Mus minutoides
GAGGGGCTGACGTTTTCAGACATTATGGGGAAACAGCCAAACAATGAAAAAGTCCAGGAAGTGCGTGGTAATAAATGCCATAGAGACCTCAAGCAGCTAAGAGCTCCTTCCTGGTTCTTCCCTTGCAAGGTGGACGTGTGGGCATCGATAATTATTCCAGACTATCTTGACTTCAGGGTATTAAGTGCTAGCCAGTCAAAGCATAAGATTTATATAAAAGAAATGCCCACTTAATTTATTCAATCAGACTTTCGCCAAGTTACTGGCCATTACCTGTGACTTGGTAAGACATGAAAAAGTCTAATGAGAGCCTTTTATCTGTGTAGGAAAGGTCATTGCAAGCATCAAATATTGAATTTTAGATCAGTGCCACACTGAGTAGGTATATATGATAACTCAAATTAGACTTCAAAAGGACTAATTTGCTAGGGGTTCTATCATTTAAAATAATCTCTTGTAATAAAACTGACTCTACAGGAAGATATTAATCGCATACTTTAATGCTGTCCCTTCAAATTGTTTTAATGGGTACACATTTGAGCGGAATATTAATTTTTCCAGTAAATTGGCTTTTTTGTCAACTTAAAAGAGGATTTAAAGGATGATAGTAAAACGTTACAAGTCAAGTATAAATCCAGGTTTAATTTTCTTTATTTTCTCCAGCATTGATATTAACTAGTGACTGGCTTGAAATATAGTTCAGTAAACTGACACAGATGTGGCTCAGTAATGACACACTTAATCAATCAAATATTAATACCATATGATCAATAGGCCCCTGATTTTAAAAAAAAAAAAAACTATAGTTAAAATGTCAGGGGAACTTTTTGTAAGATAAGAGGAGATTCACAAATCATCTGGTTTTGGTGGTGGTGGTGGTGGTGGTAACAACTACACTCATTATATTACATTCTGTTTTTCTTTTCCCCCAGTAAACTTTATTTTAATAATAAAAGGTGTGATTGGAGGGGTTCTCACTGGACTCTCAGGTCTTTGGGTAGATCAGCCATATTCCATAAGGTTGATTTTTTTTTTTTTTCGGGGAGGACAGAAGGTACAGAAAAGAAATTCAGGAGCTTTTATCTCAAGTCACTTGTATGATGCTGAGAGGAAGAGATGGGAGATTAGCCCAGAGAGTGAGCATCCTTCAGGGTCCTCAGTGATATGCCTTGAAGGACAAAGTGTATGTTTGTAGCTCTGCTGCATCTGGGGAGGGCAGCTGTTTTCAGAGCAAAGGTCACAGTGACTGAATGGAGCAGGAGGCAGGCCCTTTTGTAATATGTTCTCACCCATCCACACCTGCCCAGAGGTGGGGGTAGACAGATGCTATCTCTTGCTTCCCAGGCTGTACCTACCTTGCCTCCTTCCATGTCTGCTGTTAACACTCCACCCCAGTCACACATCACAGCACGCTGTAAAGTCCTTCATGATCACTGAATACATGGGGAATCTGTGGAAAGGAAAAGGCAGTTAGTTCATCCTCCAGGTCTTCACCTCCAGCAGAGAGAGTCAGCAGCAAGATCATCCAGTCTCCACAGGCTCAAAGCAGCCGATCTGGACAATCGCTAAGCTCTGACTTTCCTTAAGGTGCTTCGTTTTTTTTTACATGTTAGGTGGTGCCAAGTGACACCTCGTCACCCACGGCACGTAGTCAGTAGGAATGGCTGCCGCAAGCATACACTAACCGAGGACACAATGGCTTTTCTTTAGATGAGCTGCTTCAGAAGGAGCAGAACTACTCCGACGATGTCTTGGCCAACATGATCAGTGAACCCAGAATCAGCTACGGAAACGATGCTCTCATGCCTTCGCTGACTGAAACCAAGACCACCGTGGAGCTCCTTCCCGTGAATGGGGAATTCAGCCTGGATGATCTCCAGCCATGGCATCCTTTTGGGGTGGACTCTGTGCCAGCCAATACAGAAAATGAAGGTAAGAGTCCCTAGCTGGGGCCAGAAGCCACCTGGGGTGTGTGTGTGTGTGTGTGTGTGTGTCTATTTTATAGGTCCCAATGGTAACAGTTGCCTAGAATACTTTGAGAAAAGGACCTGTTGTTTGGTAGACATCCATGTCATCCTCAGATATACCATTCCTATAGATTACAGTACTCACAATATACACTGTGATTACCCTGTGTGCCATCTTCATTTCTACATTTTATAAAAGGTAACAAAAATAAACTAGTAATTTTTATTTCCCCTTTCTCTTTGTAAATTTATATACATATTTACATAGAGAGAGGCACACACCTACCAGCTGCCCAAGATCGGCATGTACAATATAGGGAAACACCATCTCAAAATAAAAGTACACAAGCAAACACAGAGAGCAGGTCATGGATGACTGTGGAGGTGGGGGGCAGGTTAGCAGAGAGACAGAGACAGAAAACTAGAGAGGAACACCTTTGGATTCCCAGAAACCCACCTGCCTCCTCCTCCTCCTGTGTGCCAGAATTTAAGACACTAGGAAATAACTATTTAAAAATAGTTGGGAGTTATTTTATCTCTTCCATGAAACCATGATTTGATTTGTGCTTCTCAGCATTTGGCCCAGAATTTCCACCGTTAATGAAAAAGGTGACCAAGTTAAGGGCAGAATTTGACACACACACACACACACACACACACACACCCAGAGAGAAGCTTTGACAGGACCTTTTACAGTGAAGTAGACAGACGCTGAAATAATCTTCCTCAGCTGCCGATTCTTACATGAGAGAATGCAGCGAACACAAGAGAATGAGTAGAATGAATGAAGCAAGCTTACTTCAGAACTAAAGCTAAATGATTTCTCAATCAACAAATCTGCCCACCTGGGTGATGTAATTCTTCCAGGGGGACTGTCTTAGCCAGGGTTTCCATTCCTGCACAAACATCATGACCAAAAAGCAAGTTGGGGAGGAAAGGGTTTATTCAGCTTACACTTTCCACATTGCTGTTCATCACCAAAGGAAGTCAGGACTGGAACTCAAGCAGGTCAAGAAGCAGGAGCTGATGCAGAGGCCACAGAGGGATGTTACTTACTGGCTTGCTTCCCTGGCTTGCTCAGCCTGCTCTCTTATAGAACCCAAGACTACCAGCCCAGGGATGGCACCACCCACAAGGGGCCCTCCCCTCTTGATCACTGATTGAGAAAATGTCTTACAGCTGGATCTCATAGAGGCACTTCCTCAAGGGAGGCTCCTTTCTCTGTGATAACTCCAGCTTGTGTCAGGTTGACACACAAAACCAGCCAGTACAGGGACTTAGAAGTACCTGTTTAGAAAACAACATCTGTTAGCTTATATTGCCATTTTTCCATGTTCAGTGCAAATTGCATGCACACAATTACCTTGATTTCTTGAAACTAAGGCTGCTTTCCAAGAAGGCAACAGTATCTGCCTGAGATTTTCCTCACAGTGTAAAAGCACTGAGCAAACAGGGTGATTGTTTTGTTTGTTTGTTTGTTTGTTTGTTTGATTTTGGTTTGGAGGTGTTTGTTTGTTTGTTTGTTTGTTTGTTTTTGAGGCAGGAACTGGTAGGTGTGTGCCTCTCTCTATGTAAATATGTATATAAATTTACAAAGAGAAAGGGGAAATAAAAATTACTAGTTTATTTTTGTTACCTTTTATAAAATGTAGAAATGAAGATGGCACACTGGAACTCTATGTAGCCCTGGCTGTCCTGGAACTCTCTTATAGTCCAGGCTGGCCTCAAACTCACAGAGTTCTGCCTGCCTCTGCTGGAATTAAAGATGTGTGCCACCATGCCTGGTGAGTGAGCAGATTTTGAAGATAGGCTGCGGAAATCTTTGTATAGACCCTTTTCACAGCATAACAACCCAATTTGTTTCTTTAATCTGAAAAAAACAAAGGCAACTTACAAGTATAATTACATTAGATACTATCAGTTACAACATCTACGTTATTTATGGGATATAAATAATTGACTTTCCCACTTGTTAAAAGTATTCTAACAAAACAAAACAAAACAAAGTAGGTCATTTGATTTTCTATGCTTCGTGGTATTATATAGGTACATTTGGGGCTCTAATGCCATTGTTACCCCATACATAATCTGTAATGAAATGAGTATGTAAAAAAAAATGTACAGCCTCATTTTCTAAGCTTAGCACGTACGAGATTGGCTCTTCATAGTAGTCTTAAATCAAGACTTTGATTTAAGTGAGTCTGGATGTTCACTCAACATTCAGTGCGATGTTGCCTAGGTTTCATCCAAAGCAGGCATTCTCATTAAAGGCATGCCGCTGGGGCTGCTGGAGAGATCACTTAGTAAACTGCTTAGGCCTTGCCAGCATGAAGACCTGTGTTCAATCCCCACCACCTATGTAAAAAGCTAGGTATGGTGGCTCTGGAAAGGTAGAGAGAGATAGACCCCTCAGGCACATTACCCAGCTAGTCT
The DNA here is from genome assembly GCA_902729485.2 of Mus minutoides. Classification (NCBI taxonomy): domain Eukaryota; kingdom Metazoa; phylum Chordata; class Mammalia; order Rodentia; family Muridae; genus Mus; species Mus minutoides. Next base: position 42,800 of record LR752390.1, read on the forward strand.
AGCCTACTTGGTAAGTTCTTTGCCAGTAAGAGACCTTGTCTTAAAATTCAAGGTGATGGTACACAACATGTACACACACACACACACAAATCTGCTAGAGAGCAGTAACATGAGAGGACAGGAATCTAGTCGATACAAAGGCTTATGCAGAATATGTGGACCATCTATCTATTCAGTCTGCAACAACGCCAGCTTAGCTTTATGAACCAGGGGACACGAGTCTTCTTGATCTCCAAGTCTTGAAGTATGGGTCTCACCTTTATATACCCAATGCCCCATTAGAATAGGTATTTTGAAAAGCCTTTTCAACGATTAATACATCTTGTTTTTGTTGTTGTTTATTTGAGTTTGATCATCTGAGAGGTGAACCTAGGACTTGTGGGTGCTAAGCCTGACCTCTACTATGGACCATAGCCCCCAGCCTATGACAGTTCATCTTCGCATAAATGGGACTGGCAAGATCTTCCTGGGAAAACAATGTTGCAAATAGCTCTTAGAAATAATACAGTCCTCCCTGTATTTACTCAGTAACACACACAGTAAGAACTGCAGGGGTTGGTTGATTTAGTAGGTAAGAACAATGAATTGTCCTGCAAACATGAAGTCCTGACTTTGAATCTTCAACACTTACATTAAAAAAAAAAATCGATGGATAGATAGATAGATAGATAGATAGATAGATATTTCCAGTATTGGGGGCTAACATAGGTAGATCCCCACCCCCAAAATAAATCCCACATGGCAGCATAGATCATATGTGTAACTCCTGTATTGGGAGCAGACATAGGCAGATCCTGAGTGCTCACTGTCAGGCCAGCTTATATAAAACTAATAGCCCTAGACTCAGTGAGAGACCCTGCCTCAAGGCAGCAAGGTGGAGTGTTAGGCTTGCTCTGCATGGACCAACACAAGTGCACACATGGGCACACTTGTGTATACAGCACCACGTGTGACATACACACACAACACTATGGAGCCATACTGAAGTCATAAATAGAACAAAAGTGGGTTCTGGATTCACATTACCATTAACCCCTTATATCCAGTGGGAAGTTAGAGAACCGTGTAGGGCATGGGTTGCTGCAGTGACCCTGTGTACCACGGCATTCAGTGACCTGGATCCTCACCCCCACTAAATGGCAGTCATGCCTCTCTTTGCTTAGTCTAGGGAATAACCACCACATTCCCCTTGGGAGAGTAGCCAGGGCTCCTAATGATCAGGTCTGACGTTCCATTACCTCTCTGCTGTGTGACTGAGCCTCCTCAGCCTCTGTCCAGCCTGAGATAATTTGTATCTTCATTCTTTACTTAAAGGCAGTTTGAGAACATTTCCGTGGATCACATGGAAAGCTCTTTTAAAAAACCTTTTCAAGGGAACTGGGTCTTGTTAGAGAGGCGTGGTCATTCTCTGTCCAGATGGCTCACCATGCGCCTAAACAGTACGCCCTTCAAAGGCATAAAGGTAATAAAGGCATATGATATTGTGCTCCTGCTATCCATTCCCCATCTTCCCTGTTCTCCCCAACACACACCATGAGCTACTACAAATACCTCAGCTCTCAAAGGATTTCCTTTCATTGTTCATGAGGCCCTTACCAGCATAGTTTCAAATGCCTGCCAGAAAGGGCCTGATTTTCCTCAACAAAGAGAGTCAAGACCAGTAGATGCCTGATCATTTAGTTCTTTTACATTGAGGGGAAAAAAAAGAGTTAAGAGTGTGGATGGCTCTGATGAGACAGTATTTTCTGGACACATGAGGGCAGTTACTTACACAAATGGCTTCAAACGTTGAGACAGTCAGAAGGCGAGACCTGCACAGGATCTGCATAGAGCGAAGAGGTGATTGTAAGTGCCAGCCCTACCTCAGAAGAGGTGATCGTAAGTGCCAACCCTACCTCAGAACTTTGCCAGTTGATGGCTGCTGAGAGACAGGGAGTAAGTTCTCTCCAAAAACGAGGCCCGTGATCCAGTAGATGGCTCTCCACCAGTGTGCACACTGGCAGTGCTGAGTAGACTCTATGGCTGAAGGAAAGGACACAGGAAGTTGGGAGGGGAGAGTGGAAGAAGGTAGAGGAGGAATTGGGATTGAGGGAGCAGAGTGGGGACTTTGGTCAAAGCACAGCGTGTGTATGTCCCAAATTCTGAGATCATTACAAAGGCAATATAGATAGACAAGAAACCGAATTTTTCATACAATATCATAAAACAAAATTTTCCAGTGGGGGAAATTTGTCAGAATTGTGTTCTTACCCCAGTAGAATGAATAGCACTTAGAATAATGTCTTTCTATACACTAGTAATTTTCATCATTATCATAATAACTGTGGGTTATGAGGCTGCCAGCTGTACACCTGGCCTGTGAGCCGCGGATGCAGCTGCTACCCTGAGCCAACTGTACATTTTCTGATGTATGACTGTCAACAGCGAGTGGATCTTCGCATGGCCACACCAGCAGGCGCTGCCCCAGTTAGCCCCTTGTCATCAAGACATTTAAAAAAGTATAGTCACCCTTCGGCTAACTCCATTTTACAGGGGTCATGAAAATCACGGGTCATATTCTCGGTGAGAAATGAGATATAGAGAAACTGTCCATGTCATTGTTGAAACATACAGGGCATTCAATAAATGCAATCAATCATACATCGTGAGAAGCTTCAATGTAATCAATCAAAAAGCGTGAGATGCTTCTGAAGTGTATTTTTAAAACAATCAGTCCTTACTGCAATAAAGAGACCGGGGTGCTGTTACCGTCCTTTTTCCATAATAGGAAAGAGCCTCGGGTGGCTGTTTGGCCACAGTCACACATCTTGACAATGGCTCTGGGTTTCATTGATGCCACTCCTCCGCTTCTTTCTAGACCACGTTGCCAGTTTCCACACGAGCAAAGTCAGGACCGCTCCAGCCTCCTGATAAACCCAATTCTCTTAATGCTCTCAAAAGCGCAATTTGCTCGTATTATGAAGACAGCTCTCTGTCCTTCTGTTCCCTGCCGCCATCCTTGCCAACTGTGCCATGCAGAATGGATTTGGGGTTGTGGTCACCGCTGACCACTTGGCCTGTGCGCCTCTGTAAGCTAAACGGTTGAAACTGCGGTCCCAGAGGCTCCCATCAAACTCCCACTGGCTTCCCTCCACCACTTCGCTCAGATTTCTTTCTCTCCTTTACACTTGCCAGATCTGACCCAGGGGACTTCCTCCTCCCTTGCCTTCATCTGCCCTTCATCCACTTGTTAATCCTAAAAGCTTGATTGCCCTCTCTCCCTTCCTTGTTTCTTCAAAGTCCAGCATCAGCTCAGGGAAGTTGTTTTCTGACAAGGAACAGAACACCACCTCGGAATGCCAGGTGGTGCTGAGCCACGGTGGGGAATTACTGCACTCAGACGTTGTTTTCTTTGGATCAGTCCCAGAACGCGTACAAAAGGATGATTGTGACTGTCAGCAGATATGACAGGAAATGGTCTCATTTCACACAATTCAGCTGAATGTCATCTATACAGAGGAAGCCAGCCATTTAAAAGGAGAGACGGGGGAAGCCCGTGGGTTACTTATTCTATCCTAAACTCAGAAGGAATTTGCTTCACTAAATGGCAAAAGCTTTTGCTCTTCCGATAAACTCATATTTGCATTTCCCCTGGCAATTGAATAATCCCTTAGTAGTTAATTAACTGTAAAAGAAGATAAGATTGAGTAGCTGTAGGAGGAGGTATCTTTTAGGTTTACTGCTGGGCTGGGTATAATCTATTTTATTTCTAATCAAAAGCGAAGAAACCATCTCTAACCTAGCCCAGAGGAAAGTCTACCTTCCCCAGCCTTCATCTTTGACCCTATTGCACATCCTGGTGAGTGCTTTATGAACACACTAAGGAGACACATTGGCACATTGCAGGCACGCTAAACCTTTGGAAGTAGTACCCCTCCCATCCTTGATGCCCGGGATTGGCTCACAAAGGTTCTTTTTTTTTCCAGCTGCTTCTTTTTCATGACTTGTTTATTGCCAATGCTTTCCCTTGCTCTGTGTTCAGAAGCCACGACTTAACCATCTTGATTTGTCTCCTTTGCTCTCTGTCTCTTGCTTCCTGCACCAGTCGAGCCTGTTGACGCCCGCCCCGCTGCTGACCGAGGACTGACCACTCGACCAGGTATCTGACTCACCCCATTTCGCCTCTCCTCTCAGCTCTGTGCGCTTCAGCGAACATGACTCTCTGGGTTGCATGTGTTACAGGATAGAGTTTAAAACAACCGTAGGCACCAAGCATTATTTCGGAGTCTTTGCTTCCCCCGATGCTTCATTTCCCAAGTTCCTACGTGATCTAGTGTTTGTTTGTTTGTTTGTTTGCTTGTTTGTTTCTGAGCTTTCTTTCTAAAACAAAGAGTCTTTTCAAATGTGGGGTTCTTTTTCTTGATTTCTTTCTTTTTTAATAAATGGAGAGAATGATATGGGCCCTGTCCTCAAACACCGTGGAGACCCAGGGAGGTGTAGATTTCGGTGGGAAATTGGTTCTTGCTAAAAACATCACCTTCCTTTCTTGTTTAGTATTCATGGGGGTCCTTGAGTGGCCTCAGACTTTTGTTGGTTACTAAAATAGACGCAATTTCCTTAAAATATCATTATTGGTATTTCTCCAGCTCCAGAAATACTTTTTGTCCTTTGTGGATTGAATATACTTACTCTCAGCCAGTGGCTGAAGTAACACAACAGATGTATATGCATAATTTTGCATAGAAGCCCTTTTGTTTTTCTGTGTTACAAATTTCTTCACTATCAAAATAGATATTTCTTTTTATACAGTTTCCCAAGATTAAAAAGAAATGGGTTTCGACCCCCTATTCTATGTTTAGCTCCCCGGCTAAACTTAAAATCTTAAGAACAATGTCACACCGCAAGAGACATAGAACCTACTTGTGTCTACTCCTCACATAGCTTCACCCCACTGATAGTGGCCAACAAAGTGAATCAGAGAGAGGAAAGTCAATGAATTGAAAGATCTGTGTATTGTGGAGAGATTTTCTTCCAAATAGCACATAGCTTCCCACATTTACTTTCTTCATGCCCATATCCCATGAGATACTCAAGAACAATGTTAACATTTCTTGGGGACATCACTAAAGGGAGGTGGTTTTGCTTCCTGGTTCAGAGGTATCCCCAGTAAGACCAGATGTGGCCCCGCCCCTTTTCTTGCCATTCAAATCTCTAACCTTGGCTGCTGCCAGCCGTGGTCCTAGGTAAAGACTTTGAGAGTCCTTCTGGCATCGTGCTGATTCCATGATGTGGTTCAACACCTGAGCAGAAATTGTAGAGTGATACATCGGAGGACAGCTGATCTCATTGATACGATGAATGTCTTGTCTGAAGAGCTTTTAAAGGAACCTTGAATTATATAAGTTGTACACTCTTTGGGCTCTCTCATATCCTCTTGAATGACAGTGTCATTAAGTAAATGTCCAGAGAGCCAGCAGTTGACCTTCCCATGCTGTTCTGCCAGCCAGTGAAGCCCAAGGCAGGGCCAGTACAGTCAGTCTTCACCACAGCTACAGCCAGCTCAAACTGGTCTTCTAGGCTTTTAAAATGGCACACTACTCGTTTTATTTTTAAAAGATGACCTATTTTTTTTATCTATAAACATAAAATGTAATGTTGAGGCATACATCCAGCTGATTTTATTACATTCCTCTATTATATAAGGATGTACTTGTTCCTGTTCAAATAATCCGGCACTAACACAGGCAACCAGCCCATCTTCTCACTCTGTTTATGTTAACTTAACATGTAAAAGGCATTTTCATTCACTGGCAAGCAAAAGTCATCTCTTTTGAAAAAAGAAACTACAGGCATTCTACAGGGCAGGGAAAGCTTACAACAACACTATTATCCTTTGAGACAGCAATGTTGTAAATTCTGTGAAGACTCAAAAAGAATAAATGATAAAGTTCCTGTTCCCCGGAGCCTGAGATATAATCAAAAACAACTCACTTTGAATTTATAGAAAGATGGGAGGACAGGAATATATGAGGACACACAAAGATGTTTGGTGACAAAGTGTGTTAGCCAGGGAACTCTCTTGAAAGGAGCTTTCCACAGAGAGAGGGGAGTGTGAGATTTAAGGCCCACGGGAAGGCGAGGAGGAAATCAGTTAGATTAGAAACTGTCCTGGGCTTGTCCTTATAAGACCTAGATCCATATCCATGTCCTTCAGAAGATAGGATGGTCCAAACCAAAGAGGAGGATGGTATACATTGGGCATGAGGAAGCCAGCTAAGCTGCAATTATGAACATGGAACTTGCTTGCAGTGTCTGAAGAGTTGTGTAGGCTCTATCATCTGTACTTCTGTGTTGGCAATGAGTCTGCCACAGATTCAGATTGGTACCTTCCTACGCTGTGCACCTGTTCCGATAACTCTATAGCCACATGTTAAGAACCCACACGCTGGACTCTGCCACATTGCCTCTGTAGACTTCTCCAAACTTAGATACACTTCCCAGGATTGCCCTCTGCCATTGCCCTTTAATTATCTCTCTTGTCACTCAGAAACAAAGAAATCAAGGGTGTGTGTTTTGGCTTACTCCACCCTATGCCCCATTTTTACATCATCATGATGAAGAGAATGATTTCTTCTCTTATCTGAAAACCCAGCATATTGTAACTTTTAGAGGACAGAGTCACCCACAAGCCACAGCAATAATGATGCCGATTTCTGGGCACAGTGACAATCCCAGCTACTAACTCTTCCTGGAATGTTTCCAGGCAAAAACTGGGCTCTTGCAGACAATCAGAAAGCGCATCAGCAGTCTCTTCACTTGGTGTGTTAAGCTAACCCTCCGTTACTCCCTGTCCCATCCTTCTCCAGGCCTAACAATCTAGTTTCCTGACCCCAAGAGATATTTTCCTATTGGTTCATTTCATTGTTCTATTGTTTTTGTTAATCTCCCTGTAATAATATTGCTTAGTATGCAGAACATCTTCTAAATGCCGTTACGTGCTGAACAGCAATGAAAGAGGGACGTTTCCTGCTGAGTCTTACACTACTGAACTGTGAACATTGCCAGTCATGCTAGCATGTGACGTGAATTTGATTTTTTTTTGCCTTTTTCTGTCATCAGATACACTATCAGCATCCTCTCCACAATACCATGAGCTTATACGGTTTTGAGTGGGGACTTAATAATTGACATATTCATCGCAAGGCTGTGCTCTCTGCCTCCCCCATCCACAGATATAGAAGGGAAGACTACTTAAGAGTTTTCTTTAAAATCTCAGAAGTAACTTTCAGCTGCTGTGTTACTACTCACATGTGATGAGGAAAGGATGCATTAAAGGAAATCGCTGTTGCTATAGCAAGGAAGTAGGTCAGGTTTTATAAAGGTTTGTAGGAAGATGAAAATAAGCAACCGGGCAATTTAAAGAGCATTCATGTCATTGCCACATTAAAAAAAAAAAAAAATAGTGTCAGGAAGTACAGAGAACAGAGTGAGTTATAATATGAAAAAAATAAAGGTAATTTTTTAAAGTACGTAAAAATAGAACGTTGCAGTTCTTCAAGTAGCATTCAAGGACAAGGGCTGTCGAATGAAAACAAGCAGAGTTAATGAGATGAGAAGAAAGGGGACTTACAGCTCTCATTGTGTCTTTCCTGTCCAAATTAATAAAAATGATCGACCCATGAAAGGAAATTAAAGTTCAGATAGAACACCGTGAGAAAAGATAGCGCTAAGCCTTTGTATTCGTCATCTATTGCTGTGTAACAAGTAGCCCCAGAACTTAGCAGCTTCATAGAGCAAGCATTTAGCTCATTACAGCAGTTTTCAGCCAGCGTTTTAGCATATGGCAGAGCTGACTGGCTCTGGCTCAGGCTCTTTCACAAAATCACAAATGAAGACACTGCCAAAGCTGTGGTCTCCTGAAGGTCTGGCTAGAGCTGACAGAGATCAAGCACTCTTGTGGCTGCTGTCAGGAGCCTTCAGTACCTTCCCATGGCAGCTGGCTTCCCCCACACCAAGAAGTGCAGTAGAGGGAATAAGAAAGAAGCTTTGGTGCCTTTTATAAGGCATCAGATCTGCCATGATCTACTTACTTAGATACCATATTATCCCCTAATCCGGAGGACAGAAGAAAAAGTCCTGGTTTTTTTGAAATCGTTTTTAATAATAAGCGTGTGTTGTATACCCACATACCTAGACAAGTACAGTTTCCCTACAACCCAGGCCAAGAAAACATGAGGAGGAACTTGAACAACGGTGGCTAGTCATTGTGAGAGTTACAACAGAAGAGTAGAGAGGCCCAACTAGAAGGAAATGGGGAAGTGCGATCCCCATTTCCAGAGGCAGAAGCAAGGGAGAACAGCATCGAGCTGTGAGCAGGTTGGCATTCGTCATGAATCGGTTTAGGGTGGGTTGTCCGAAGGAAGCATTGTGGGCAGTTAGACAAGAGGTGGTGATGAGTCACACCCAGCATGGACTATCCAAGTCTGTCAAATTATCCTCACTCTCAGCAGAAGCCATGCTGACTGGCTGACAGGCTTTTTCAGTGCTTGTAACCTTGTGCTTTTCAGGGTCAGCAGGGGGCTGACAAGTCTTCCAATACTTGATGGACAAGATTGGAAGAGCACTTTGACTCGGAACAGGAAATGAGTTCCCACGGGAGTTGCAGGAATTCACAGAGAAAGGAATCCGTAGTGCTTTCCCTGTAATGTCTGACACACTTGCTTAAACCTACCTTGCGTCATGGATAGATGCCTGGCTTGCTCTAAATAGGACCAAGACTCCTGGGTGTAGGTTACAGGGAGACTGTGTTGCATTAATCTGTAGGAAACGAAATCATTCTCTCCCGTATTGCAAAACCGAAAGCCGGCATCTGCATACTGATCTCTACCTTTGAATTCACGTAGGCGCTAAGAACCTGCCGCCATTGGAAGCAACATGGAGGAGTTGGCTCTAAAAGCCCTTCCTTCATAGCCTCAGACTCTATTCAATAGAATTATTTCAGAAAATACTACAACTGATGCAGACGGACATCCCTTCTGTGTGTCTTCACTTCCATTTCTAGAACACATTTACCTTTTAGTTTTGAGCCCCAGATGAATATCTGAATCATGAAACGCTGTAAGAATTGGTCCAAGAACCATGCAGCCATGTACAAAGAAGAATTAGGTAATGAATTCTATTAGTCCCAGAGATGCTCTCTGCCCCTCGTGTGCTCCTTTAGAGTCAGCGGATGAAGTGATTCCGCTCTCGGGGCGGGGCATGTTCAGCTAGAGAACTGCTGGGATGCTGAGCTAAACAAATTATGTGACTGACAGTGCTGCCGCCGTGTAGAGAAACATGAACATAATTTACTTGCAATTAGAACAAAGCTCCAAAGTAATGGATTTGTTCTCCCAGGTCGTTAAAGTTCATTTCCAAATCCGTGCATTTAGTTTTTCTTTAAGCGATGCCAGCCCATAAAAAATGCACACATAATAAACAACAAGCCACTAAAACCAAGTCAACATTTCTTAGGTACAATTTAACCTGGCATCTTAACCAGCATTGATTTTTTTTTTCCCCTTTCCCTCCCTCCCCTTTTAATTATGGCATGTGTTTGGCCACAGGGGCATTACATTCAGCTTTCTTCAGTCGTTTTGCTTGCTAGGTGGTAGTTAATAGTTTAAATCTAGGGTGTCATTTTTCTTGAGAAAAATCCCTAAATCCGTTTTTCCTAAAAGTTCTGGCCGAGAGAGAACTTTCAGGAAGCTTTTGCCTCCTTGTGGTTGGAGGCCACACTAATGGATGACCCCCCCGCATACTTTGTGTTTGACGCAGGTTCTGGGCTGACAAACATTAAGACCGAAGAGATCTCGGAAGTGAAGATGGATGCGGAGTTCGGACATGATTCAGGATTTGAAGTCCGCCATCAAAAACTGGTACGCAAAAATAATCTGCCTCTCCCCGTGATTGTGTCTGGCCAGATGACATACATGGCACCTCGTGGCTCGTCCTGGGTCAAAACTGAGAAGGACTACTGGGAATAGAACCAAAATGCCTGCCTAGATCTTCACAAAGATAGGAAGGAGAGGAAGTGGGGCTCTGTTCATAGTTCTTTCTGACCAGAAGCCGCTGAGCCCAGGCAGAACATACAAGTAATTCATTTCATGTTGCAGTTACATGAGCTGTCACCCATGAAGTGTGCTCCCTAGGAAAATGGGTTTTTCCGGTTTAGCACATCTAATCCAAATATCCAAACTGGAAATCTCCAGAACTCACTCCTTCCTTCGGCGGGATACCACAAACACGAAACTCAGCTCCGTGAGGCTCTGAGAGGTGTTGTATAAAACTCTCTTTAAGCTGAGTATATACTACTGTGTGGGGGAAATGTAAGTGAAATTCATTTAGAGGTCGTTCCAGTTTCCAAGATGATCTCATCATGTAAATCCAAAAAAAAAAAAAAATTAATAATCAAGATTTTCGAAACCCTTTTGGTCATGACCATTCTCCGTCCACTATAGTTTTATTTGAAGAATCAGTCTTAAGTAAGCATGCGGGGAGCACTTGGTTGTAGGGATGCTCTCCTGCAGTACTTGCAGGACTTGGTTGTAGGGGTGCTCTCTTGCAGTACTTGGTTGTAGGGGTGCTCTCTTCCAGTACTTGCAGTACTTGGTTGTCGGGATGCTCTCTTGCAGTACTTGGTTAAGTTCTCACCTACGAATGGATTATTTCAGTCCATCCCAGCCCCTCCTCCTTCCTACTGCTTCCCCACCTTCCAGTATTTCTTTGGCTCAGAAGGGAAAGTTAGCAGAGACCGTTTAGGTTGAATGGGGCCCAGAGGTGACTGTGCCAGCTCAGCTTCTCAGTCAGAAACCTTGGGCAAGGCAGATAACAGTTTCTCTTAAGACAATGACAGCTTTCTTCCTAATGTCAGAATTAGAAGGAGCAGAGAAGCAAGGGTCTTCCTTATAGGCAGGCGAAGATGATATAATTCTCTACCAAAACCTCAAAAATTCAAATAAGCCAAATCCCAGATGGTTAGAGTTCCTTCCATGTTACCAGTTATCACAATAAAGGACTTGAGTGGGAATTTAAAAACCGGTAAGAAAATACCTGTATTTTGCTTGATAAGAACTCCAGCGCTGTGGTCGCGTGGAGTGTGGGAGACTGCAGCTTGATTCCTTTGTGAAGTCCAAGTATCTTCCCAGTGTTTGTAAATAAAATGTGTAGATCCTAGTACAAATCTCAAAAAAAAAAAAAAAAAAAAAAAANCTAGGGACCCCGCCAACTTGCTGAGCTATGGCAGAGGGTCCCCTGAAACTTTTCTCCATCCATTGCCTGTTGCGCTTACAGACCTTTTCCTTGGCTTCCTTTCCAAGGTGTTCTTTGCGGAAGATGTGGGTTCGAACAAAGGCGCCATCATCGGACTCATGGTGGGCGGCGTTGTCATAGCAACCGTGATTGTCATCACCCTGGTGATGCTGAAGAAGAAACAGTACACGTCCATCCATCATGGCGTGGTGGAGGTAGGGTAAACTTGGAGGCTTGTTTGCAAGTGGGAGGGAAGCCAGGAAGTGCAGGCAGTGGCCAGGGGCCACCTCGGAGAAAAGCAGAACCCTCGGTGGTACTCAGGGCACAGCTGCTTTCTTACGATTTTGCATCCACCCCTGGGTACCGTGAATTTAATGTGCTCTCATTAACATTATGCGTTGTTACTTTAACTTACGACTTATATTGAAATTAACCAAACTAAGACTAATTATAATGCTCGGCTTTATACGTATGGTTTCTCTTAAATAACAAAAATGGTATCAGAAGCCAAAACACGAAACCTAGACATTCGTTTCTGATTTGTATTTTTTTTGTTGTTTTGTTTTGTTTGGGCCTCTGATTAGAACCAGGTGATTATAAATAATACTGATTTTCAGTAATGACTCCTAACATTAATGTCTTGAAGGAAATGGCCCAGTAGCAAATAGCTCAGTATAGCATACATGGTTACCATGGAGGAGCTGTTCAAGCTGTTGCACTGAATTTCTATCTGAGCAGAGAGATCTTAGTTTCCCGGTGTTAGTGGAGAAGCACAGGGAATGTGTAAAGAGTGTACACAGGAGACCTCCACACTACACTACATATGTGTTGGAACTAGGCCACCAAGAGCTACACTTCAGCCTGGGGTGTCGGTATTGAGGCATGCTGCCGTAGGCTTCAGAAAGACCCTCATCTTTGAGTACCTCAGGAGTGCACAGTGTGGATGTCACCGTCTCCTGCCTGACTTAGGAGTGCTGCACACATTGGGCCACAGTGTCTCCACAGCCACAGGTTGAGCCCCACACTGCCACCACCACCCCTCCCCTATTAAAAATTATTTAGGGAAAATAATGCACCTGAGCATAAACAGATTGTTCCCTAAATAATCGCTATGGCAACCATTTGCATTTAGATTGTATTTGGAATTCTATGTCACAGTCGTCTGGGGGTGTGTAACCATACCGTGTAGGGGAGAATGTGTGTAGGTCATACGCAGATACCCTGCTTTGGTAAGTAAGGAACGTAACCATCCTTCCTCTCTGGTTTTGGAACTGGTCTCCTGGGTGTGCTGAAGGAACCCTGCACATGGAAATGGTCCTGTTCCCAACTCTTCTTCATTTTCTTCATGAATGAGCAGACCTCATTCATGTCAGTAAGAACAAAAAGGGGCAACAAATGGACTGAGTGTCTGGGTCACTCAAGGCCACGCCTTAGAATTTTCCCATCACCCGGGCATGGTGGAAACATGTGTCTCCTGAGTACCCCTTGTCCTCACAATGAAAGACTCCCATGGAGTCACAAGGATAGCAAGCCTAGGAAAACTGTGGAGGGAAATGTGGACATTCCAAGAAGCCTAGTGGCTCTTATTATTATTATCATTTATGATTATTATTGATACAGTAGATAGCCATCAGGCATGAGCAGTCGGTTTGTGTTTTTAATACCGAAGAAGTAAATATTAACTTCATGATTTGCCTAACATGATGCCAAAGGCTTATTCTGTCGGGAAGGCTTCCTACTTTAGTTACAGCTCTCATAGCCCTTGAGAATATTGCCTCCTGAACACGCCCACAATTTCAGTCTGTTGCTAGTGGCACACGGTGGTCACAGAGGGATTGGCACAGTCCTTGAGGTAGCTTTGAGGGCCCTTGAGGTAGCTTTGAGGAAGGCTCACCCTTGTTCTTTGTTTAGCTGGAGGTTTCTCCCCAGACATGAATATTCACTTCCAGAATTCAAGAGGATTGGGGATTAAAAGGTGCCATTTGGACTCTTCTCCTCAGATGCCTTTAAAAGCAATCTCTTCGGAAGCCCAGAGCCCTGTGAACACTAAGGGCTAAGCTGCCCCATGGCAGGAATCGTGAACCCATTCTGCTTCCCAGCAGCAAAGGGCGTCAAGGATTAGCACGTAAAGCAAACCAAGAAAAGACAGGGAATTGAGATGCCCGGGCTGAGCCAGCTCTCTGAGCCTTGGATCTCTGGTGGGGCTGCCTTGAGCATTTATTTTGGAGTCTGAAGACAGAAAACTAAATAACAGTACTAAACACGCAGGTGTTCTGCTGTTCTTGGAAAATGCAGACTGTCGACAGGCAGGCAGCTCGAGACTTCCTGTCCCTCCTCGAGGTTTAGACTCTAACACAAACTAAGAAACAGCAGCTTCACACTTGATCTCCAAAGCAAGTTTATTTATTTTCTTTAATTCCCTTATTTGAAATTTCAGTTGTGGGGTCATAGAGAGTGGAGAAAATGGCCAGGTTTAAGTGGCACACAATTGCAGACAGGCTTGTCCCTAGCAAGCCCAACAAGAGAGTGACTGAATGCTCTCACTCTGGGAGTTAATCTGTAGAGAGAATGCATTTTAGCTTGCAAGCCTGTGGCCAATTACACAATTGCCAATTAAACGGAGGTGACCTCATTTGTTGACAGCAGAGCAGATCACAGCAAACAGGAGGAGATGGGGAAAAACACCTGTGTGTTTCTCCCAAAGGGCAGTGATGCCGAGCATACGTTTGAGCAGTGCTCTCTGAGTGCTAGCTCCTGGGTAGGGCTTGATACAAGAGGAAACACCCAGACCCTTACAGGAATAACCCGGAGACTGAACTGCAGGCAACTCTCACAGAAGGGAAGATGGGAGAAGCTCCCATCTGGATACTACCTCCTGAAGACAAGAGGAGTCGGGGCTGATGAGCAGAGGGAACTGTCCCCATGACATGAGGGAAGGACAGCTCCTATTCCCACTGCCCAGCCTAAAAAAAAACACTCACTGTGAAGTGGGGTCACACCCAGTGGCCATGGAGGAATTTATCTCTACAAGGTTCTCCATCTGAATTACTTCTTAGGTGGGACTAGTTGTGATCTATGTGTATCATATGATCTGTGTGTATCGTATCACATGTCTGTCCATCACCTGGTAGGTAGGGCAGCACTGACACCATGTGCTCTCTGGCTCCCTCCCTCCTCCCCCCCCCCCACCCCCTTGTTGGTTTTAGGAGCCATCATTGCAGCAAGGCAGTCATGCAGGGTCTGAACTGTGTGTGCCTCACTGGCAGTAGGTGGGGTGGGGCGGGGGACAGAGACAGAGAGAGAGCTGGGAAATTGCCAGACATCATTTGACAGTGCTCAGCAATGAGAACTGGGGTCCTCTAGAAAATGAGGCTGCACTCTCAGTTCAGTCCTGGACAGAGTAAGGAATATCCCCGTGAAATGAAATCCATAGAACACACCTTAACTTTTCTGTGGAAAACATGGTTTACGCTACGTGCATTCGGACAGAGCACCCTCGTCTTCCAGGGTGGTTTTTACAGAGGCTTGAAGCTCGTATTAATTCAGCAGACTTAAGCAAGCACCTCCTCTTCTCCTCACTGGGAGAGGTGGGACAAATATAGAAACAAGAAAAGATATTAGCTACTGTAGAGAGAAGCGTGCCCTGCATGGTCTGCAGAGACTAACTCCTGCCCGGCTCTTGGTGACAATGGCTGAGGCAGAACATGTTTACCATGCTGACCTGATCTTACAGCTGAAGTCTGCTGTAGAGCTCTGGCCTGGCAGATGTGAGGCCTGAATGCAACCCCCAGGACTACAAATCCTATATGTGTAGAATGAATGTGTGGGTGGGTGGGTTGATGGTTGGATGGATGGATGGATGGGTAGATAGATAGATAGATATGTATGTATGTATAATTAGGATAGTGTGTCTATATACTTTCCCTTTTTGTGTCAAGTAATACCCCTTTTATATACATACACACACAAACACACATATATATGTATATATGTGTGTGTGTGTTTGTGTGTGTGTTACCTTTATACCCCTTTTATATATGTATGTGTGTATATATACATATATGTATATGTGTGTGTATACAATGTGTATATATATATATATAATTTTTAATTAATAGATTCTTGGAACTCTAACATTTCTACAGAAATAAAAGAACATCGAAAAGGCAGTATATACCTGGGGCCCGCGGAGTATTATAGTCTGCACAGATCTAAGTGTCATTCACAGTGCAGCTTTGCGAGATGTTCTTTCTAGCTCACCATCCCACAACTCCAGTGCTGGCTGTTTCAGCCAAAGTGCCCTGTGCAGACCTGAGTACTCGCCTCAAGATTTTCAGCACCACCTAGTGGCCAGATGCAGCATCAGCGTAAGCCATTGGCTCTGCCACGTGGTGTCAGACGTTGGGGCTAAAGCCAATAAATCGCGGTTGTTATGCACTTTGGAGGCAAAGAAAAGAACTGCACACGTGTCCTGTTACTGCCTACGAGTACTGTGCTCGGTGTATTTTAAACCCGAGTCTCTGTACCTGCTTTCTAGGTTGACGCCGCCGTGACCCCAGAGGAGCGCCATCTCTCCAAGATGCAGCAGAACGGATATGAGAATCCAACTTATAAGTTCTTTGAGCAAATGCAGAGCTAAGCCCTCCCCGCGCCACAGCAGCGGCCTCTGAACTTGGACAGCGAAACCATTGCTTCACTACCCATCGGTGTTCATTTATAAAATAACGTGGAAAGAAACAAACCCTTCTGTTTATTTACTCACCCTCGGCTTTTGACAGCTGTGCTGTAACACAAGTAGATGCCTGAACTTGAATTAATATACAAATCAGTAATGTATTCTCTCTTTCTCTCTTTACATTCTGGTCTCTACATTACATGATTAATGGGTTTTGTGTACTGTAAAAAAAAATTAGCTGTATCAAACTAGTGCATGAATAGATTCTCTCCTGATTATTTATCACATACATAGCCCCTTAGCCCGTTGTATATTACTCTTGTGGTTTGTGGCCCGGAAAAACTCCTACTTGAAATATGCTTTAAAAATCGATGGGGGATGCTTCGTGTGAACGTGGGCGTTTAGCTGCTTCTCCTAAGTATTCTTTTCCTGATCACTATGCATTTTGAACATTTTTTAAGTATTCCAAATGACCTAGAAAATTCTTTTTCCATGACTGCATCTTGCTGTACAGATTGCTGTTTCTGCTCTCCTTGTGATATAGGAATAAGAGGATACACGTTGATTTCTTTGTGCCTGTTTTATGTGCACACATTAGGCATTGAGAATTTGAACTTTTTTTGTCCATGTATCTTTGGATCTTTGATAAAAAAAAAAATTAAAAAAAAAAAACCATCCCTGTTCATCGTAAGCACTTTTACGGGTGGGGGGAGGGAGTGTTCTGCTGGTCTCCAATTACCAAGAATTCTCCAAAAATTAATTTTCTGCAGGATGATTGTACAGAATCATTGCTTATGCCATGATAGCTTTCTACACTGTATTACATAAATAAATTAAATAAAATAACTCCAGGCAAGACGTTTCTTTGAAGGGTGATTGTATGGGAGGGAAAAGGCAAGATCCCTGCATTTCTCAATCTAAGGCGCTTCATTTAATAATACTGACAGAGAATGAAAACCAGGAAGATAATAAGAGGGAAGAGAAGGCACCCCGAGACAACCCCTGAGGCATTCTACAGTTTGTATAAAATTGTGTTTTCATAGGAATGCATTATACTGGTGTGATTCTATGGTGAGAGTTTATTGTTTAGTCATCTAGACCAGTGAGAATGCCTCTCATCTGGTCACTCACACCTAACCTGTGAGTCTGAAGAGGGAATTGTGGGAACATGGATCTTAATGCTGGTAAACTGTTTCATAAGTCTAATTGATGGAGTTTATTGTTTATAAAAGGCTGCGCTGCCTGTCTTGGCCCTTCCTTTCTGTCTCAGTCAAGGTTTATATTCCTGCACAAAACATCATGACCAAGAAGCAAGTTGGGGAGAAAAGGGTTTATTCAGCTTACAATTCCACATTGCTGTTCATCACCAGAGGAAGTCAGGACAGGAACTCACTCAGGGCAGGAACTTGGAGGCAGGAGCTGATGCAGAGGCCATGGAGGGATGCTGCTTACTGGCTTGCTTCCCCTGGCTTGCTCAGCTTGCTTGCTTATAGAACACAGGACTACCAGCCCAGAGATGGCATCACCTGCAATGGCCCACCCATCCTGGATTACAATAATTGAACAAATGCCTTATAGCTGGATCTTGTGGAGGCATTTCCTCAAGGGAGGCTCCTTTCTCTGTGATAACTCCAGTTTCTGTCAAGTTGACACACAAAACTAGCTAGTACATGTTCCAAATGTGAAACACAAAAAAACAAAACACAAAACAAAAGCAGAAAAGCTGTAGAGTTTTGGGGTTTGTTTTGTTTTTGTTTTTTGGGTTTTCTGTTTGTTTGTTTTCTTTTGTTTTGTTTTTTTTTTGCTTTCAAGCTAGGGTCTCAAGTATCCCAATCTAGCCTCTAACTCATGTAGCCAATGATGGCCTTATACTCCTGATTATCCTGCCTTTACCCTGCAAATATTGGAACTGCAGCATGCGCCATCATGCCCTGTGTGTGTGAGGTGCTGGGATTTGACTTCTGGGCTACCTATATGCTAGCTAAGTTCTTTACCAAGTGAGCCACATCCCTGGGCTCTGGAAATGATGGGTAAAGCAGCTGATAGTCTGCAGCAAGGTCAGGACCTGGGCACGCCCCCACATTCTGTGGGGAGTCACTCTTATTCCTGGGGATACGAACATTTAAGATATTTAACCACATCCACCTAATCCTAACCAGGAATGTCTCCTGAGCTGTATGATGTCTCACACGCCTGTGACTCCAGTGCTTGGGAGGGAGGCAAGACACCAGGCCTGCCTGGAAAACAGGGTGGCATCCTGTCTCAAAAAAGTAAGAAAAAAGTTAAGTGTGTCCAGAAGACGTTCTCCAACACCAGAAGAACGATCAAGTGTCCAGATCCTGCCAAACATCTCTTACAGAAGCAAGTTGCAAACCGTTGATCTATAAACAATATTTTAACCTTTATCTTATGTGGCATGGGTTGTATATGATACAAGGAACACACGTGTGAGTTTCAAAGGACTGCTGGCTGGGAAGACTGTGCCTTCCGCTCTGTGTATTCCGGAATCAGACTCAAGTCATCAGGGTTGGCAGCAAGCACTTTTACCCACTGAGCCGTCTTAGGTGGGAAATAAAATCGAATTACCGGACACGTGTGTTGGAAAATTACTCCTACTAACATAATTAAGGTTGACGATATTCTTATTTATTATCTGTTGATGATTTACCGAATTTGAACTGTAGAAAGAGAAGACGATGGACCTTTCTTCTAACACCACCGTCACAAACCCAAGATCTTCTCGGAAGAAGGATCGAACGTAGCGACTGGCTCCTCACATGATGGAGAGGGAAATCTCTAGTGCTTCATCTTTCTTGGGTGTTAAGCCCACCCTGAGACCTGACCTGACCTAGCCCTAAGCACTTCCCAAACATCCCATCTCTACACATCATCATTGAGAACTGGGGTTTCAATGTAAATTTTGATCCAGCTGCTCTTCCAAACGTCAGGGAGCACAGTGCTCCTTTATTGTCCTGTGTCACAAGAACGTGGGGATCAGCCAAGCTCTTGCACAATGTGCTAGGGTAATGTTGGGAGTAACCAACCAATAACTGATTTGACTTAAGGCCCTCTCCACATGGTGTAAGAGACCAGATAGCCTTGGGACCTAGGGGAAGAACAAATAATAATGATCTTTAAAAAAAAAAAAAAAACGATAATGATTCAGCCAAGCACATTTTAGCTTTACATCACAATATTTTAAACGATGTTTCAGTACACCACTATAGTATGGACAAACTGGGTGGAAACTTGCCTGAGGATTAATATTTTTACAGAAGAATTAGGTGTGACTGCACCTAATACACAGGACTAATTATGAGAATAAGATATTATCATTTTGCCTGGCCTAGTGAGAGGTGATCAGATAATTCTAAGACATTTCCATCTAGTATGTTTCTCCTGATGTTAACGAAATCGAAAACTGACTCCCATACATGGCTGCATAGGACACTTAAAGTCCAGGCCAGCCTTCAGTTGTAGTTTAATTATTTTTTCCCAAGGAGGTAAGATTTGAAAGTATGGTGTGTCTTTCCCACAGGAGACATAAGCAAACATCTATCCCAGAGAGATCATCAAGAACAAAGAAATCATTTTCCTGAAGTCTAACTGGGCAAACATTGTGTTTATTGGGATGACCATGGGGGAAATGGATGGAGCGCTATTTACAGAGGCATGGCTGACTCCTGAGCAGCTATATCACCAAAAGGCCCACCTCTGAGGAAAGATGAAACCCCACAGCTCTCTTCAGGATCCTCTCTCCCCAGCAGTGTTCTTGTATAACCTTAAGGAGGAAGGGGACCTTGTGAATATTGTTTCAGGAACTTTCTTTTTTTTTTTTCCAACTTTTATTAGATATTTTCTTCATTTACATTTCAAGTGTTATCCAGAAAGTTCCCTATACCCTCCCCCTTCCCGGCCCTGCTCCCCTACCCACCCGCTCCCACATAATGGCCCTGGCGTTCCCCTGTACTGGGGCATATAAAGTCTGCATGACCAAGGGGCCTCTCTTCCCAATGATGGCCAACTAGGCCATCCTCTTCTATATATGCAGCTAGAGACATGAGCTCAGGAGGTACTAGTTAGTTCATGGTTATTCTTCCACCTAGAGGGTTGAAGACCCCTTCAGCTCCTTGGGTACTTTCTCTAGCTCCTTCTTCCTTGGGAACCCTGTGTTCCATCTAATAGCTGACTGTGAGCNGCTATGAACATAGTGGAACATGTGTCCTTGTTACCAGATGGAATATCTTCTGGATATATGCCCAGTAGAGGTATTGCAGGATCTTCCAGTAGTACTATGTCCAATTTTCTGAGGAACCGCCAGACTGATTTCCAGAGTGGTTGAACCAGCTTGCATTCCCACCAACAATGGAGGAGTGTTTCCCTTTCTCCACATCCACACTTCAGGAACTTTCTTGATTGGTGGTCATTTGGCTCCTGAGTCTAAAGAAGTCTCCTGGACAGAATGATCTTGATAACGAACACACTAGCACCCATCAGGGAGCTCGGGCAAGGACTTTGGTGTGGTTAGCAGGGTGAATGACGAAGGGTACCTAAGAATAGCCTTAGTTTGTATTTATCCCCAGTTACATTAAGATTTTCTTGTGCCCAAAGGCTATTTCACAGTTCAAATTTTCAATTTATATCTTTTGTATTCAGACTTAATGTCTATATTAGTATCCACTTGGCAACACTTCTGTGTCTCATTTCCACCTGCAGAGTAGGTTTTTGTCTACAGACTTAGGGTTTTATTGCTATGAACAGATACCATGACCACATCAACTTTTAAAAGGACAACATTTAATGGGGGCTGACTGACAGATTCAGAGGTTCAGTCCATTATCATAAAGGTGGGAACATGGCAGCACCCAGGCAGATATAGTACAGGAGAATCTGAGAGTTCTACATCTTCATCTGAAGGTCCCCTCTCCCCTGCAGTCCCTGTTGCTTATATAACCTTGATTTATTGAATAAATATGATGTGTCTATTGAACTGATTTCTAAATATTTACCCTCACAGATTACTGCTGTTATCAGCTTCCTTTATTGTAATAGAGCGGTGCAGTGCAGAGACTCAACTGGGGAAGAGCCTTGTGAATCTCCTAAGTTTCAGGAACTTCCTGATACCTAGCGTTGTTTACTTGTTGAGTCTCCAGGATCCTCTTTCCTGGATGGCTGTTGAGAACTTCCTGAGTCTTAAGGACCCTCCCTCCAGGGTGGAATGTTTGTTTCAAGAAATTGCTGGATAACACTCCAGTCTTTCCTCTAGTTCTTAAGTTCTTGCTGCCACTTCTGCAATATTCCCTGAGCCTTGGAATAGGTAATACATTATTTTTGTCCATCCATGCCCAAGTATTGAGTCCTAATTCCACAGCAACAGGTGCTGAGTCTCGGGAAGCTTGAGACATAATAGGAGAAAGGGTTTCATGTGGCTCCAGAAGAACAAGGTCCATGTGGTAGGGAATCCCAGTGGTAAGAGCAGGAGGCCAGCTCTGAACAGCAGCCAGAAAGCAGAGAAAGAACAGGATGTAGGGCTGGATAATACAACTTCAGCATCTGTCCCAGTGATATATTTCCTCCAGCCAGGTTTCACCTTAAAGGATTTACAACCTCCCAAACAGCACCAACACGTGGGGACCAAGTATTCAGACACATGAGAGGAGAGGATTCACAAAGGTCTAAGTTTTTTGCTGCTGCTGCTGCTGCTGCTGCTGCTGCTGCTGCTGCTGTTACTATTGCTGTTTTATTTTTGAGGTCTAAGAATTTTACCAGCTAGATCTTAGGATTGGTCCTGGTTTTTTAAAAAAAAATTTTTTTAATGTGTGTTGGGAGGTGGGGTTGCATGTGTGCACATATAAGTTCACTTGCCCACAGGGTCCAGAAAAGGGCATGGGATCTCATGGAGCTGGAATTACAAGCAGTTGTAAGTCATTCAAACATGGACACTAGAACTCAGGTCCTCTGCAAGAGCAGTATGTGCTCTTAACCACCAACCCATCCATCTCTCCAGCCCCTTGGGGTTAGTTGGTTCTTGTGGTCAGTTATTCTAGGTGCCCACCTGGGCCTTTGATGTGCATATTCAATGCAAAGCAAGCTGATAAAACGCAAGGATGGACTAACCAGACCCCACCCGGGGATCCATCCCACAATCAGTCACCAAACCCAGACATTATTACATATAACAGCAAGAGTTTGCTGAAGGAACCCTGATATAGCTGTCTTGTATGAGGCTATGCCAGTGCCTGGAAAATACAGAAGTGAATGCTCACAGTCATCTATATAATGGAACACAGGGTCCCCAATAGAGAAGCTAGAGAAAGTACCCAAGGAGCTGAAGGGGTCTGCAACCCTATAGATGGAACAACAATATGAACTAATCAGTACCCCCAGAGCTCGTGTCTCTAGCTGCATATGTAGCAGAAGATGGCCTAGTCGGCCATCATTGGGAAGAGAGGCCCCTTGGTATTGCAGACTTTATATGCCCCAATACAGGGGAACACCAAGGCCAAAAAGTAGGAGTAGGTGGGTAGGGGAGCAGGGCTGGGGGAGGGTATAGGGAACTTTCAGGATAGCATTTGAAATGTAAATTAAGAAAATATCTAATAAAAAAAGTGAAGAAAGAAAGAAAGAAAGAAAGAAAGAAAGAAAGAAAGAAAGAAAGAGAGAAAGAAAGAAAGAAAGAGAAAGCTGAGCAAGCCAGGGGAAGCAAGCCAGTAAAGAACATCCCTCCATGGCCTCTGAATCAGCTCCTGCTTCCTGACCTGCTTGAGTTCCAGTCCTGACTTCCTTTGGTGATGAACAGCAATGTGGAAATGTAAGCTGAATAAATTCATTCCTCCCCAACTGCTTCTTGGTCATGATGCTCTGTGCAGGAATAGAAACCCTGACTAAGACAATCCCCTTCAGGCCAGTTTTGACACATCCTGAGTCCATTCTCTTCACTTCTCCTTCCCACAAACATCTTGCAGGCCCCACAGTGGTATGGTTTTCTACACTTAGAAAAATTGAGTATAAATCATTTATATAATAGCAGAACTTTCATCCTATTGTTCTTCGCTGACTACACTTGCAGCTTAATTCAGAAAATGAAGCCCCACGGTGGTGATTAAAGTAGCAAACCTACTCTCCAGCCTCTAACCCTTTCTGAGTCTGAATTGCAGACAGCATCTCATTTCAAACATTACTCTGCTGGAAAAGGTTTTACAGTAATTTCCAACGTCAATGGCTCTCATTGCTAATAAGTTTTCTTGAGTAACCACATTTTTCTTGTGCATACAAGGATTGATTTCCTCTGATCTGAGTTATTCCTAAGCTGAGCTCTGCTTCACAAAACTAGGAACCTTTCTTACTGTTCCCAAATTCCTTCTCCCAAATTCCTTTCTTTAATTTGAGAGATGATCACTTCTGATTTAATGGGATTTATTCATCTAAAACAATTGGTGAGTGACTACTGTATGCACTCAGAGAAGGTCAAAGACTAGGAATGTGGTGATTTATTTAGAAAACAAAAGTAACATGTAACCTACCTAGTCTTAACACCTTGCAAGTCAAATCTCTGTGTAGTCATAAGCACGCTAAACGGTAGCATAAGCAGCGCCATTTTTATTCTGGCACAAAGCAGTTTGGTTAGGGCTTCCTGGGGCAGGATTGTGTCTGCTCTGCACAGCACTCCCAGGGAAAGCTTATTTTAGTTAATTCCCTCCTTGTATTTTCCAAATCCCTGACAAAAGCAAAGTGAAAAAGCATTTGTCTCACGGTTCGCTTCGAGAGTCGGTTCAAGAGTCGAGTCTGCCTGAGTGTGAAGCAGCTGGTGACATCCAATCTGCAGTGAGGAAGCAGAGAGAGAGAGAGACTGCTTTCCGCTCACTTTCTACTTTATATTCAGACTGCAACCCTGCGCTTGGGAAAGTTCCTCTCAGATTTAGGGTGGTTCTTGTCATCTCGGTCGGCTTGATCTAGAAACAGGGTGTTCCACCTTTGCTCGCTGTCTTAGTCAGGGTTTCTATTCCTGGACAAAACATCATGACCAAGAAGCAGTTGGGGAGGAAACAGTTTATTAGGCTTACAATTCCATACTGCTGTTCATCACCAAGGGAAGTCAGGACTGGAACTCAAGCAGGGCAGGGAGCAGGAGCTGATGCAGAGGCCATGGAGGGATGTTCTTTACTGGCTTGCTTCCCCTGGCTTGCTCAGCCTGCTCTCTTATAGAACCCAAGCCTACCAGCCCAGCAGGGATGGTCCCACCCACAAGGGGCCTTTCCTCATTGATCACTAATTGAGAAAATCTCATGGAGGCACTTCCTCAACTGAAGCTTCTTTCTCTGTGATAACTCCAGTCTGTGGAGTTATCACAAAACCAGCCAGTACACTTGCTCATATCTTCACCTGGCCAGAGCCTTTGCCTTGCGTGCTGGCTCAGTCCGAAAGGTGAACATGCTAGAGACAGAAAAAGAACTAACCAGTACCCTCAGAGCTCCTTGGAACTATACCACCAATCAAAGAAAACACATGGTGGAACTTGCGACTCTAGATATATATGTAGCAGAGGATGGCCTTGTGGGGCATTGTCTTAGTCAGGGTTTCTATTCCTGCACAAACATCATGACCAAGAAGCAAGTTGGGGAGGAAAGGGTTTATTTGGCTTACACTTCCATACTGCTGTTCATCACCAAGGAAGTCAGAACTGGAACTCAAGCAGGTCAGAAAGCAGGAGCTGATGCAGAAGCCATGGAGGGATTTTCTTTACTGGTTTGCTTCCCCTGGCTTGCTCGGCCTGCTCTCTTATAGAACCAAGACTGCCAGCCCAGAGATGGTCCCACCCACAAGGGGCCCTTGATGACTAATTGAGAAAATGCCTCACAGCTGAATCTCATGGAGGCATTTCCCCAAGTGAAGCTCCTTTTTCTGTGATAACTCCAGCTGTGTCAAGTTGACACAAACCTAGCCAGTACAGGCATCAATGGGAGGAGAGGCCCTTGGTCATGTGAAGGTTCTATGACTCAGTATAGGGGAATGCCAGGGCCAGGAATGGGAGTGGGTGGGTTGGGAGGCAGGGGGAGGGGGTAAGGATATGGGATTTTTGGAGGGGAAACTAAGAAAGGGGATAACATTTGAAAGGTAAATAAAGAAAATATCTAATAAAAAATGGAAACAAAAAAGAAAAAGTACTTTTTTTTTTTTAATGCTCTTGCCTTGGAAATCCCACATCACTCCTCTGATCTGAGGTTGCTCAAGATAGTTTGAAAGACCTGCCTAAATCAGAAGGAGAAGACAGGCTTTAGATGGAAATAATGAGAGAGAACCTTAAAATATATAATAAAAAACACATTAAGAATATCTACATATCCTGTTAGTAATAAATAGGACAATGCCCATGCCTGTCCCTTAAGCATTTCATTTTTTTCTTTTTGTTAACTTTTTTATTGGTTATTTTACTTATTTACATTTCAAATGTTATTCTCCTTCTCAGTTAAAACCCCTATCCTCTCCCCCATTCCCTCCGCCTCTATAAGATTGCTCCCCACCCCACCCACTCCCTCCCACCTCAGCACCCTAGCATTCCCCTTCACTGGGTCTTCAAGCCTTCACAAAGCCAAGGGGATCCCCTTCCATTGATGCCAGATACATATGCAGCTAGAGCCATGGGCCGCTCCATGTACACATGTACACTCTTTAGTTGGTGGTTTAGTCCCTGGGAGCTTTGGAGGATATGGTTGGTTGATGTTGTTGCTCTTCCGATGGGGTTGCAAACCTCTTCAGCTCCTGCAGTCCTTTCTCTAACTTTTTCATTGGTGTCTCCATGCTCAGTCCCGTTCTGGCAGAGCCTCTCAGGAGACAGCTACACCAGGCTTCAGTCAGCAAGTATTTCTTGACATCAGCAATAGCATCTGGGTTTGATGTCTGCAGATGGGATGGACCCCCAGGTGGAGCAGTCTCTGGGTGGTCTTTCCTTTAGTCTCCACTCTACTCTTTGTCCCTACTTTTCCCTTTGACATGAGCAACTCTGGATGAATATTTTTGAGATGGGTGGATGGGCCCATACCACCCAGAATATGCCCAATCTCATCTGAGCAGGTAAGCATTTCTAATGTGCAGTGAAAGACTGCCTCATTTGCTTTCAGTAGGGTAATTTCTTGCCATGTTCTCCAGTCTGAACCCAGTCCTGGACTCCAGATTCCCAACTGCCTGTGGACAGCTTCATTTAAATATTTCTGAGACATCACAGCCAACAACAGACTCCAGATGTTTTGTTCCTCTCCCCTCTCACCTCTCAGTAATCAACAGCTCAATTCTTCCAGCCACTGAGGACAAGAATCGCCATTACCCATTCATTTTATACCCTTGTCTCCCTGATGAAATGTCATCATCTTGATAGTTTCTCCTGAACATCCTTAAAACTAAACTCCCTCCAGCCCCAGCATTTTCTTCACTCCAATATTTTCTCTTTAGGTCACATATATTTGTCTCTTATATAGTTCCCTCTCTTGTTTTAACTCCTTTTCTTTCACTACAATACAAAGTCCATAAATGTACAGTTCTTTATTTGCTTGGTTCAAAGATGAACCCATAGGTACTCAGTATGGCTTTTTAGCATGAAGACAGCTCGGTGCACATTTGCTGAATAAGTGGATGATTTCAAACTGTCACAATTCAGAAAAAAACACAAAGAAGAGATCAGAGGTGGCAAAATAAGAAAGGGAATTACATTGAAATTTAGATAAAAACTAGAAAAAAAGTAACATGGTTATGTTTTATACAATATACACCGATCTTGATTTCTCAAGATATATGCTTGGACCAAAATGTTTAAAATATTTTTGTAATACATTAAATGAACCTAAATAGAAGACCTATGTCCATTTTCTATGTAATTAGGAAGGAAATGAGTTTGGAAAGGCTAGCCAATGATGTGGGTTTCTTAAGGAGCTTGAACAATAAAAGGAAAGCTACTAAATTGTCTTTATCATTTTTATTCATCCCACTAAAGCAGGGTATTTTAACTACAGCCAGCTCCCATTTCACATCAAGCAATAGAGCCCTAACAATGAGAAAAGGAAAGAAACCGTTTGATGAAAATTATACCTATTATTGAAGGATTTTACTTCAGCTTAGAAATTATGATAAATGCTTTGGTGAATTACAGAGGACCGTGAAGTGTAGATACTTAATGGAAAAGAGAAAAATGACGAGCTCAAAGAAACAGATACACCCCAGGAGCATTCATGCTAGGGCACATGTATAGAATAGAACATAATACAGCATATGCATACGCTTTAAGAACTGAGGAAATAATACAGTCTATAAGGAAATGGACTCTAGAGAGAGGACTTTCTGTAGACCCCATCTTGTCCATTTCAGTGGCCATTCATGATCTCATGTCTGGTCATTCCTGGCATGCTTAGAGGATCTGTTTGGATAGAAGGCAATCCCTTTTTCAAGTAGAAAGATGATTCAAATATTTGATTCTCCAAAAAGTTCCTCTCCTGTCTTCCATAGTGTCCAGTGATAGATGCCAGTGGGCATGTAGGGCCCATGCCATTGGGTCTCCAAAACTGCTTCTGACTGAAGACTTTGTGCCTTTACTTTTGAGAGAAGAGATGAGTGTTATTCCTGGCATTATGGCTAAACAACGGATGAAGAAAGAAGCCATCTTCAAGTCTTCAAGTTGACAAAGCCTAGACCAATTCTCTAATGTCAAGCAATGTTAAAGATGAAGGGACAGTAAAGTCTCCTTAGTAGACTCCTGCATTTCCCTAAGAAGCAAAGGCCCAGTGGTTAATATTGACTCACCGATGACTCGCAGTGGACTTGAGCAGGTCTCCTTTGTACCCTTTGCTCTTCTCTCCACCAGTTCTTATTAATCCCACTCTTTCTTCCTGGGGTCCTCTATATTAATGCTGACAGGAACATCCTTATAGATACTTCCTAGTCCTGCCTTTGTGTTTCACAGACTTTGGCATTGGGTAGTAGAGCTTTTCCAATAGCTTCTAAGGAGGTAGAAGAGGAAGACAACAGTCATATAGCTTTTCCCTCAGACATTACATTGTTAAGGTATGTGTTCTTCTTCACCATCATGAATGTTGGAATGTCAAGACTGAATTTGTCATACTACCTTAGGCAACACACAGTGTATTCTTTTCAAATTATGCAGAAAGAAACCCAATCTCAAGGTATTACTGACGTAAAATGAGAGAGTCATCTCTCAACAGAACATATAGATTGGGACCTAAGTAGTTGTCCTGTATTACACTTCATGTGTGGAGTTCCGTACCTTACCCTTAATTTAGTCAACTACATAAACAGTATAATATTTGGCCAAGAGAGTTTATGTTTCCAGATTTTACTGTCATGAATAAATTGTTTAAGAGGCCAAGGAGGTCAACTTGAGCCCAAGAATACTGATTTACTGGAGAGAACAATAAGACTAATAATAGATCAGCAGATTCTAATGTCAGTAAACAAAAACACACACATCCACTTCATAAAAAATACCTCACTCACAAAGTAAAAAAAGAAAAATTCAAATTTGATGGTTGGGAGTGTCTCCTGTGCTGAGCAGGTTAAATGAAGGACTTGATTGTTTAATTATGGTAAAGCTACTATTGCACCATGGGTCTTAGCCACAGTAGGCCCTGCTGAGAAGTGCTTACATGCTGAAGGTCAAGACCAGAAGAAATTCTGCTCAGCAGTCACATGCCAAGAGATGCAGACACCCACTGTCCCTATGGGATGGATGCTCTTTTCACGAATACATGTGCCTTGGAGATAAGAAACAATTGGACACTTCCCACTTGTTCAAAAGAAATCCAAGAGGAGGTGTTTGTTTGTTTGTTTGTTTGTTTGTTTGTTTGTTTCTGTCCTAGACAGTAGACAGAATTCTAAATTCTGCAGCCAGAAAATTGTGTGGAAGAGAAACAGAGAGAGAGAGAGAGAGAGAGAGAGAGAGAGAGCTGGGTGGGTAACAGGAGCTAGATGTTTTCTTTTTCTTTTTCTTTCTTGCTTCTTTTCTTTTAAAGGACAATAGCTACTTCGAAAAGAACCCTCAATTAAAGTCCAAGGCAGTGCACCAGATTATGATGCAAACTGCTCTGAGACCAACATTCTCATTATATCTGCATCTTGCTAACGTAATTTTAATGTGAGCCCCATGCTGCCTGACCAGCTCATTTCTTATTGTTTATGCAAATGGGTTTTGTGGGTGGTGGATTAGTTGAATTTTAAAGCCCAGAGGCAAAACGATGAAAATATTCATATGACAGTAATGGATGAAAAGCACCCTGCTGTTAGCAGTTTCCAACATAAAATGGCAGGACTAATTTTTTTTTCTTAATGTCTACTCTTTTTGCGGGTTTAACCATTTCCAGAATCCCAGATTATATAATGGCTTTTTCCAAAAAACCCAGTGCCTCCTGAGAGATATTTTTCCCTACACTATATGTCTTCCTAGAACCCCCCCTTACAGCATAAATAAATCTGACAAACATATAAGTACTTAATTTTTATAGATAACTGTGGATTTGTTTTTTAAAATGAATATCATGGCATTAATAAAAGTAATTCTTGGATAAATTAAAGATGAGACATTTGAGAATGGGGTGAGGAATCTGGACCTGTAGACCAGCCAAGACTTGAAGGATATTCACTATTGGCTAGAAACACTAGATATTACCCACAGCCAGGATCATATTTCCTATCATTGAAATAAAGGGAAATTGGCAGGTATGAATGGTCTGGTTAGTTACATCTTGTCTTCGCTCCCACAGCGAAACCAACCCAAAGGCTCAGACATTCCAAGAGTGAATGACGTAAGTATCTGTTCTCAACCACCAATGTGGAGCCACTGTAGATCAAATTTAGATGGTCCAGAAACTCATGCTGGCCTTTCCAGCCACAGGCCTGGGAGCCAGGGATTTCTAGTCACTTGAGGGCATTTCTAGTCATTTTAAACAACCCTGACAAAAGAAAGCAATGAAATAGATTGCTATGACACACTCTCTATGCATATTGAAGACAAAGTGGTAAAGATCTTACAGACTTCCGCAAAGCTCTGTGTAAATAGATTTTCATAAATAATTTTTTTATAAATTACTTTTCTACCCAGGTGTCTCCCACCCCCTCCCCCCAAACCTCTATAAAAGAGAAAGATAACATAAAACTTGAAATGACTTTTTCCTGTAATCCCCAAAGAAGATCCCAAGATGCATTTTCTTCGTTATCAGGAAAAACAAGAGGCTGCACTGGCAGAGATGAGACTGAGCTCAAACTATGCATTATATATGCATATATAATGAAAGATAGCATTAACTGAGAAGATATAAGCTCTCTATTAAGTATAATATGTACTTAAATGAAATTAAGGTTTGATCTACTCATATGAGGCCCTGGCAATAGGACTCTGAGAAAATCTAAATCAGAAACACAGTCAATATTCAAGACAATGAAAGCTAAAACATCAAGAAGGAAAGGATGTTCAGTGCTGTTAGGAAAGAGGATGTAATTAAAAATGTAGAGAATGAAGCCGGGCGTGGTGGCGCACGCCTTTAATCCCAGCACTCGGGAGGCAGAGGCAGGTGGATTTCTTTGTTCGAGGCCAGCCTGGTCTACAAAGTGAGTTCCAGGACAGCCAGGGCTATACAGAGAAACCCTGTCTCGAAAAACCAAAAAAAAAAAAAAAAAAAAAAAAATGTAGAGAATGGGTCCACCGTCGGGAATAAGGACTCTCAGTTCTACTCTCTCTGAACTACAGAAGGAGTCAGCATGTAGGGAGATGTGACAGAAAACTATATGAGAAAACTACCAGTTAGGACACCTTATTTTAAGTTAGAAGTGGTACGGTATTTCTGGGTTTGATAATTTTGCAAGGCTTATGCAAGAAGCACTATGGTTAAAAGCTGGATAAAGTCTATATGGAGAACTCTATTCTATCTTTGTGCCTTTTTTGTAAGTTTAAAATTACTTCAAAATAGGAGCTTAAAATACAGTACTCCATGCAACTTGGCTTTTGAAAGGAGTTACTGATGTAGACAGGACCATGGTTTTGTGTAAACGTACCATCTCAAGGTAGCTTTTAGACCACACTCATTATAAATAGTCAAATACTAGCTGGTACAACCACTCTGGAAATCAGTTTGGCAGTCCCTCAGAAAATTGGACATAGTACTACCAGAGGATCCAGCAATGCCACTCCTGGGCATATACCCAGAAGATGCTCCAACATGTAAAAAGGACACATGCTATGTTCATAGCAGCCTTATTTATAATAGCCAGAAACTGGAAAGAACCCAGATGTCCCTCAACAGAGGAGTGGATACAGAAAATGTGATACATTTACACAATGGAGTACTACGCAGCTATTAAAAACAATGAATTTATAAAATTCTTAGACAAATGGATGGATCTGGAGGATATCATCCTGAGTGAGGTAACCCAATCACAAAAGAACATACATGATATATACTCACTGATAAGTGGATATTAGCCCAGAAGCTTGGAATAACCAACATACAATTTGCAAAACACATGAAATTCAAGAAGAAGAAAGACAAAAGTGTGGACACTTCAGTCCATCTTAGAAGGGGGAACAAATTACTCTTGGAAGGAGTTACAGGGACAAAGTGTGAAGCAGAGACTGAAGGAAAGGCCATCCAGAGACTGCCCCACCTAGAGATCCATCCCATATATAGTCACCAAAACCAGACACTACTGTGGAAGCCAATAAGAGCTTGCTGACAGGAGCCTGATATAGCTGTCTCCTGAGAGGTTCTGCCAGTGCCTGGCAAATACAGAAGTGGATGCTCACAGTCATCCATTGGATGAAGCACAGGGTTGCCAATGAAGGGGCTAGAGAAAGTACCCAAGGAGCTGAAGGGATTTGCTGCCCCATAGGAAGAACAACAATATGAACTAACCAGTATCTCCAGAGCTCCCTGGGACTAAACCACCAACCAAAGGAAACTCATGGTGGGACCCATGACTCTAGCTGCATATGTAGCAGAGGATGTCCTAGTCACCCATTGATGGGAGGAGAGGCCTTTGGTCCTGTGAAGGTTCTATGCCCAGTATAGGGGATTGCCAGGGCCAAGAAGTAGGAGTGGGTGGGTTGGTGAGCAGGGGGAGGACGGAAAGGGGAGGGGGGTTTGGAGAGGAAACTAGGAAAGGGGATAACATTTGAAATGTAAAAGAAAATATCTAATAAGAAATAATGGAAGGAAGGAAGGAAGGAAGGAAGGAAGGAAGGGAAATACTCAAATACTTAGCTCAACTCAATAGCTACTGCCAATGAGAACCATACGATCTCTTGCTGAGTCAAGTTGGACTGAAATGATGCAAACCATTAACTTCAAAAGAAGGCATTCACTAACAACAAACTATATCCAGAGACTAAGGGCGAAGAGTTAAAGTTATTATAATCAAGAATTTTACTAGCAGTGCAGCAGAAGAAAAATCAGTTTGGCTAAAAATGGAAGGAATTCGATAGTTTGGGATTCTTATACAGTTTAAATTATTAAAAGTACAAAATTAAAATATTAATTTTCCCCAGCATACCTCACCAACACACTGACTTTGAACTATCATGAATGTTAGCTGGCTTTCTAACATGGAAGCATTGTTACATGACTTGACTAGAATATTAGTCTCTTACCAGGCTCCCAGATCAATTGATTTTCATCAGAAAATAAACATTCTGTTCTAAGAACTCTTCTACAGATGTAATTTGCATCCCTTAGCAGTCATATTTTCTTCTTCTTAACAGTCTGTGCTCACAGTTAAATGCATGTTCCATTATCCTCAAGTGGAATAGCACAAGTCATCTTGTGAACAGAACAGAAATGAGCCCAATGCTAGGACTCCCTCAGAGCATTTGAAGGCCCAAGCTCCTTACATATACCACTCAGCATGCATAAACAAGAAACAAGGGACTGGGGCTTAATTGGGTGGCACAGATCCTGGCGTTTGATCCTCAACATGAGAAAAAAAAAAGCAAACAACAACAACAACAACAACAACAACAAAACAATAAGTGGATGAAGGAAAGAAATATCAAAAGACTTTCAGGGATTTGTGCTGTCTGCTTTTGACACAAGGAAATGCTCATAGGCCAAAAGGAAGAGTTCAAACCTGCAGTAAATTGACAACTAAGTGGGTACAGTAAGAGAGAATTAAAAAGTGGGACTCTCCCCAGGCAACATGTGCAAAAGGAAGACATCAAAACAGAGCAATATCTGCAATATACTTTAGCATGAGAGAGGATCCCGGTTCAAGCTCGACTACCAGATAGATAGATAGATAGATAGATAGATAGATAGATAGATAGATAGATAGATAGATAGAGAGATAGAGAGAGATAGAGAGATAGATAGAGTGGAAAAACTGACATCAGATAAAATATTTTCAGATTTAGGATTTCTTGTTCCAAAAATTCAATGTTTGTAGCCTTTCAAACTTCATGAGAAAAATCTTAACTGCTAGGTTGATGTTGTTGGGAGGTCAGGCTTTTGGGAAATTAAATCTTTATAAGGCTTCTGTCTTGCATGTGATAAATGCCCTAATAAAAGAGACCCATGCAGGAAAGGACCCATGAACCAGGAGGCTGTCCCTTAGCAGATGCTGCATTTACTGACCCCGTTGGTCCTAGCCTCGCCAGCCCTGTATCTCTAAGAAGTGAACTTGTCTTTGAAAGCTCCCCCAAATTATGGTGTTTCTTTCATAGCATCCACAACAGGCTAATAAACTAGGTTCTTGGCTACTGGGTGTCTGCATATTCTACTTATCAGCGTTGAAGTCACTGGCTGTAAAAATAGAAAGCACAAACTTAGGATACTGACTTTTTGTTAAATAAAATGTGGTCATTGTCTATGTCATCCATGCTCTGATCTTACAATGCACTGTTCCTTCATTTAGAAAGTATTTTACTATTTTAGGCATTGGAGAAAAGGCAGTAAACAAAACAGACGAAGCATGGCCTGGTGCTTACACTGCAGCGCCATTATGGTACATCAGCTGCCATCTAAACAGGGCTTGATTTTCAGTTAGTTCATTTTGTATTTTTATTTGAGGACTCACTTGAGAATATGCTCAAAATTGTGAGCCTTGTCTCTTTTGAAGAGACCATGAGAAATGTATAAATCTAAATACACAGTGTCTGGTTGTCATTGCCTCCTGAGTTTGGAAATTTTAATCTGCTGCATTTGGAAATCCTGGGCCTAGAACTCATATCTTTATTGGCACAAAGATGAAGATAAATTGGCTAGTGCCACATTATTTTAAGAAACCACTAGGCTGTTTTCTGAAATGCTGAGACTCATGTATAATAGGTAATAAGATAAATCACCGACTTTTAATTTGTTTTAATTATATTTTTGAATCACTGGGCATGTTCCATTGATTTTTCTGTGTCCTAGAATAATAAGCATTAAATCCCACGCTATTACACAGAGTCATGCTTTTTGACAAAAAGTAAGTGTAAATTATACCATCACACTGGCTTCAGCAAAAAAAATGCACCAGTATGGTTTTTTAGGTTCTTTTGCAGTTTGTTTGTTTGTTTGTTTGTTTGTTTGTTTAGCTTTTAGGAAAGCCATACTTAGAAAGTACAGTTCGGACTGCTGAGTATGTCTTTTTTGTTGTTGTTGTTGTTTTGGTTTGGTTTGGTTTGGTTTGGTTTGGGTTTTTTTTGAGACAGGGTTTCTCTGTGTAGCCCTGGCTATCCTGGAACTCACTCTGTAGACCAGGCTGGCCTCGAACTCAGAAATCCACCTGCCTCTGCCTCCCAAGTGCTGGGATTAAAGGCGTGCGCCACCACTACCCGGCTCAGCCGGCTGAATCTGTCATTTTTATAGTAAGAAATTATGCCAGTCAAATCTTAGAGGCAAGATTAATTAAGAAACGTGCTTCCTTGTGGAGTTGTTTTGTTCCGAAATTAAGCACTCAGAATTCCGTAATCCAGGAAAAAAAGAAAAAAATATTTACCACTAAATAAAATTTGTTTACTACTAAAAAGTCACCTACACTGAAAAATGAAAAGGAAAAATGGGTGACCTCTCCACAGACTATGAATCAGTCCTGGGTCATTCTCCAGGTGAGAACTTGGGTGAGAACCCAGTATTAACCTTGGAAGTAATGAAGGGAGGGGAGGGGAAGGGAGGGGAAGGAGGGGAGGGGAGAGGAGGGGAGGGGAGGGCAGAGGATAGGCTGCAGGTCATAAAGGGCTAAATTTTTAAGTCAGTTTGAAGACTCACCTTTTAGCGCTGCGATGAGCAGCGCAAGGCTCTACGCATTTTGTCAGAACCCGTGGAAAATGCCTCTGCCAGAATGGGTAGTTCTGAGTTTTATTCCCAGAACTCATATTCTAAACTAAGCCAAAAAAGGTGGAGCACACATGTGACCCCAACGGTGGGAAGGCAGATCACTGGAGCTACCTGAGTCTAGAGCGAAGCTAGCCCACTTGGTGAGTTCGAAGCCCTCTAGAAAACCTATCACGAAAAGACAAGGTGAACGGTGACCTTTGACTTCCACACGCATGCTCATACATGTGGTCAAGCACTTATGTGTACAAGTACACTTATGAATCTGTACACACAGAAAACAAAGTTTTGAGCCTTATAAAATTAAAATCAAGCTTTTTGTATCATTTGTTGGGAAGGTCCCTACTGTTTGTTCATGGGTTGCAATTTTTTGAGCATTTGATCCTTGTTTTCCTTTTTTTTAAGATCCATTTCTTTTGCTTCGATGGATTGTTTGACTCCTAGGGAGATCCCAAATAAATGAAATTCTAGACACTTTCCTTTAATTGAACTTTGATGAGCTGATGACTTTACAAAAATTTATTCTGACATCAGTCTTCTTGAGTACACAGATTTTTAAGTGGATAATATTTTTATGCTTAAAAAAAGAATAACAACTGCCCTTTAAAAATGTTAGATTTCTTTCCTTGCCATCCTGGCTGTAAACTCTTTTAATTGTTCATGAGCTTTAAAAAAAAAAAAAAAAGTCAACAAGTATACATCATCTGCATGACTAAACCTGACCTCTGCGTGTTTAGCAAGCTGTGGATGATGGTGTTTCCCCATTTGTAGAGTACATTCCCCCTGAAGGGACTAGTGAACACTGAACCAAGCTAAAGGAAGCAGAGAGCCCTGGAGCCTGCCGGTAACCTTGATTAAGCCTACACTCTGTGGTCCCAAGGTCTTTCTCTCTAGTTAAGATAGCAAATTCCCAGGATGCTTCTGAAACAGATAATATCATTGGGCCAAAGACACACAGAATGTCTGCCGTGACCATTAAATGTAGGGAGTGGAAATCAAAGTGCTGCTTCTAGAGTCTGGCAGAATTCCCAATTATCAAAAATATTGCTTCCCTCTATATCTGAAACTACAGGCGAAAACTCTTTTAGGGAAAATGTTCTACAGGAAAGAAAAATGTAAGTGGAATGTGGCTTACTATTAATGGAGAAGGTAGGTTATGAACCTTGAGATGTATGGTCTCTCAAAACTCAAGTACAATTGCGTCATTTAAAAAGAAGCTTGCTATAACTGGAGCAGGGTCTATGCCAAAAGCCTTTGCCTGTACCTGGGAAATGTTCTACTAGCTGGGCTGCCTTGTCTGACCTCACTGTGAAGCACCTAGCTTCACAGAGACTTGAAGTGCTGGGGGGGTGGGGATACCCAGGGAGATCCTCCCACCTGTTCAGAAAAGGAGAACAGGGATGGGGGAAGGATTGTGTGGGGGTATGACTGGGAGGGGGCTAGTGAACAAAATGTAAAGTGAATATGAAGAGGTAAAAAAAAAAAATTAAATGAAAAGATTAAAAAAAAAAAAAAAAGGGTTTCTCAAACTCAGCATTTCTAACATTTTGGGCCAGGTGGGGTTATGGTCCTTGGCATCACAGGCTGTTCACCCAGATCCCTGGCTCACCTGCTAGATGCTAATAAAACTCCTTCCCAGTTAAGACAGGAAACATGTCTGCACACACTGGCAAACAATTGCTGCTGGTTACAACCACTGATTTAAAATCAGGAGGGGAGACAGAAGTAGGCACATACAATATTTACTTTTAAATTTCATTTATTTTTGTGTGTCAGTGGGATGGCTCGGCAGGTAAAGGGACCTGTGGTCAACCCCAATAACCTGAATCCAATCTCCGGAACTCACACGGTAGGAGAGACACACTTCTTACAAATATACACCATGGCACGCACATATCCCTAACTAACAAAATAAATAAAAGCAATAAAAATGTCAGTTACACATCTTGTATGTGTATGTGTGTACATGGGTTGTATATATGCCACAGCATGCACATGGAGATCAGAAGAGAACTTCTCTACAGTCAGATCTTTCCTTCTGCCCCGTAATTGAGGCACTGTCTTCTTTGTGCTCCTGGGCTGCTTCCAGCCTGTTCTCATGTCTCCACCAAACTCAGGTCATCTGGTTTGCACAGCAAAGGCTTGGACAAGCTGAGCCATCTCTTAGTCCCTCACTTGTGATACTTAAGTGTACCATTAATTGTTGTTCAAAATGTTCCAGGTCCAAACATCCAAAACTTTGATATAACTCACCATGGGCAGCCTTCCAAACATCCAGAAATATGTTTGTGACAGTCATGTAAAACCTAAAAACAAATATTGATCCTAAAAAAAAAGTGGGCCATTAGCCAACTTTATCCTATATAAATGCGATAGTGAACTTATAAAAAACAAAATAGCTATGAGGTCATTAAGTGACATAATTATGTGGGATTGCCACATTGGTTATGTGACATGTGACTATATACTAAACATGAGAGTTTGGGAGAGATAAGGCTGTTCTTAGGACACTTCAATTGTAGAATTCTGTACTGTGAGCTTAACAGTTATTACCATCTTAATCAGAGTCACTGTGAGTACCCACGACAGACCCTCAGTGTTGGGCCTTTTGACTTTCCCTCATAGAAGGAAGCATTTAGGAGAAACATTAGACTCTTGCTTGGATACTAGCCCCTCACTCTCTCCATGTGCTTCCCATATTTACATAATCCTTCTCTAATTCACAGGGTCTCTGGAAGTGTTAGAGTATCTGGAAGATGGCAGGTTAAGTTAAAGGAAAAGACCAAGCCGGGCATGGTGGCGCATGCCTTTAATCTCAGCACTCGGGAGGCAGAGGCAGGCAGATTTCTGAGTTCGAGGCCAGCCTGGTCTACAAAGTGAGTTCCGGGACAGCCAGGGATATACAGAGAAACCCTGTCTCAAAAAAAAACCAAAAAAAAAAAAAAAAAAAAGGAAAAGACCACCTGTGCCATCATGGGAAAATCGGTATCCACGATAGAGTGAGATGTTCCATTGATGCCGCCATTTGGGGTTACCCATGCTTTTGTAAGTAAGTCTAATACTCTCATTGGTTCACCAAACTAGATTTGGGTAAAATCAATCACTCTCTTGTCCTGTCACGGTATTTGGGGTGAGTAAATGCTTGGTCCTATCTCTCAGGACAAGTCAGCAAAGCGGCTGGTGCAATACAATGTTTCCCTCTTTTCTTTCTCTAGAGTCTAGTCTGGATTTCCATTTCTTATTCCAGATGTTACAAAAAGCAACCCAGTGGCCAAATAAGTGCTAACAGATCTGACTCTTAACAAAAACCACACTGTACTTTCTGACATGGTAAGGAAAGGATGAGGAAGCCAGTTGAAGCTTTGGGTGTTTAACTCCATTAATGTAGCATTGTTGAGAATGAAATCACCATGGTCCTTGTCTGGGAAGGCAAGGCTCACCAGGAGACACACAAATACACCAAGGAATTTGAGTCAATATCACACTGGTTGTCTCTCTATGGTTCGGAGAATGTTCACTTAAAAGTGAGTGAGTAGCAATGTTATGAAGATGTAGGCGTCCAGGGGAAAGCTCTCAGCTTACCCTGAACTTGAGGTTACAGAACGGCCTGGAGTTTCAAAACACAAAACTCCTTCTGTGGAGCAGTAATTTAATACACCATCTTCTATTGTGCTTGGCCAAGCTTGCCTAAATTACTTTTTTATGATGGTTAAACTTGACCTTGTAGATTTGTTTTTGGAAACTTTTTTTTTCTTCTGTAGTCTGAAATCAGTTAGCGTTCACTTTGAAAACATGCTCTTTATACAATGTAAACAAGCACCTGCCCAGTTTCAGTAAGCCTTGACTTTTCCAAAAGCCTGAAGTTGGGCTCTGTAGGAGGTTGGGAATGAGGAGCTTCTATTGTGTGGGAGGTGTTTTCAGGGATACAGAAGTGAGCAAAATGTCCCCACTGGTCCCAATTACCATGGCCCCTGCCTCCAAGGTTCCTGCCAGCAGCTCCTCTCTTCGGTGAGGAAATGACTAGTTCATGAAGCTGTTCACAGCAGGGTAGTTTAGCTCCCACTGGCAAACATCCCATAGGGCTCTTCTACCTCCTGGAAATCATTCTTTTTCCAACTCAGGGGCGAGATTGCTCTCAACTATTTTAAATGGCACCCTGTGCTCAGCGGGCTACAAAAGGAAGAGGAGTTAATCATTCGGTTCAAACAACCAAAATTGAACACTGCAGCAGAGATGGAAACATAAAATCAGAAGCAAGCTTTGAGAGCACTAGGAACGGAGCAGACACAGAAAAAGAAAAAAAAAATCATTTGAAAATCTAATAATGTTGTTCCACTTCAGGGTAACGTGCAGAGCCCCAGCGTTTCATGTCTCAACTGTGTCTCCTTGTCTCTGCCCTTGGTGTCCCAAAGCGCTTGACCTCAATAACAGGAAATGACCTCACCAAACAGGAAATGACCTCACCAAACAGGAAGTATTTACGGAGGACAAGGACCAAAATCAGTCTCTCTGTGCCCAGAAGATGCAAAATTCAATTGGGAGGTTGGGGAGGAGTGAGAAACCCGCACAAATAAAATCAGAAATATGAGCAAAACATAACAGTGTTAAAACCAACACACAGTGTCAACACCCTGGGAAATGAGAACACTCACTCATCTGGGGAGAGATGAAGGATGATTCTTGAGACGGGAAATGGATTTTGAAGAAAGATTGAATTGGGGTGGGAAGGGGTGGATTTATGAAGACTGTATTTCATGAGAGAGAGAAAAATGAGCAAAAAAATAAATAGAAGTATTGAACCAGGCGTAGAAAACAGAACAGGATAGAGTCTGCTTTGTACCTTAATATTACATCATTCAGAACCCATGCGAGAGTGAGGAATCACACCTGCTAATTTAACAGAAGGAAAATAATATGAAAAAGAGTAGCCTACGTATAAAGTTGTGAAATGGTGCGTAGGAAGGTAGTGTAGTACTGTAAGACCCCCAGAAACAGGGTCACTCCTGTCCCAGGATGAGTTGGCGCCCCCCAAAACTCAAGAGAAACCACTTGATGCAAACTTCAGAAGGGTTTATTATCAGCCTGCTGAGGAGGAACTCCTTTCCCCCCAGAAGGGCTGGGGAGTTCCACACAGTAGGGGGCTTTTAAAGGAAAAAGTGAGAAGTTGGGAGGAGTTGGGAGGAGAGTTGGAAGGAGTTGGGAGGAGTTGGGCTACAGCTCTTCTCTGAGGAGAGGGGTGCCCTTGGTGAAGGAACAAGAAGAGGGAGTGAGCTACTGTCCTTGCAGTTATCTCTGGGTCTCTGACACAGGCAGGCTGGGTCATCTAAGGTAGAGGAACAAAAGGCTTCTTGCTAGCTTTAGAGAACAAAGAGCTTCTTACTGGCTGTATTCTTAGAGATTGGGGAAACAGGCTTGAGGGAGCGTTTAGGGGCTTTACATTTCAGGGGGAAACACTTTGGGGGTCTCACAGTACTGCAATGGATTGCAGCTTAAGGGGAAAAAGAAAGGAGTTTACAAATTTAAAAGTCGTTTCATTAACTTTCACAATGTTACCTCCATCTTAAATGTTTTCGGTATCTGTGTGTTTTTCCTTTTATTCACTCCTTTGCCACTTCTTATCAGGGCTTAAGGTCAAGAGTGAAGCCATGTGGGTGCCTCCCACAGAATATAAGCTAGCATGAGGCCGAGTGGCAGGTTCATCTCTTCATGCGCTGTTATGAACTGTTGTGATCAGCAGGAAGAGGCAATGGGACACTATAAAGAACATCACTTTTTAGTTGGTAAAGATTACACTGAACTTTGTGGGTTAAATGTATGTGGGTAGAGGTTGTGCATGTGTGTGCGCGCACACATGTTTATAAGCATGTTATTAGAGTGTGGGTGCATGCATTGGACTCGGGTGTCATTCCTCAGAACAACCCCAAGTGTCATTCCTCACCAATGCTAGTCCCCCTTTTTGATGAGACAGACAGTGTCTTTCCTGGCCTGGAACTTGCCAAAAAGACTAGGCTGCCTGGTCAGTGAATCCCCACCTGGGTGAGGAGGGGCGATGAAGGGGAGGTGGGGGAGTGGGGGGGCACAGTACTGCTTGTCTCCACACTAAAGCTGCCATGCTCAGCTTTTTCTTTTTCTAACTGTTTTTGGAATCAAACTTAGATTCTTGAGCTTGCAAGAAAACACTTTATAGGCTGAGCTATCTTCCTGGTCCCTGTAAGATGTATTTTAAATACATGAACAGGAAGTAGAGAAGTTATTGCTTTGTGAAGTACTGAACAGAGTTCTAATAGAGAGATTTGAGGCCATGGGGCATAGTTAAGAGATTACAGAGCATTAGGATTTACCAGTAATATTTCACTGTGGATTAAATGTCCAAAATATGTTTTCTGGAAGACCCATAATGACCATAACAACTGCTAAAAAAATTTTTTAACTCTATTTTATTCAAATAAAAATTTTCAATTTCTCTTTTTCTATTTCTTTTAATAAGAAAAT
The DNA here is from genome assembly GCA_902729485.2 of Mus minutoides. Taxonomy (NCBI): domain Eukaryota; kingdom Metazoa; phylum Chordata; class Mammalia; order Rodentia; family Muridae; genus Mus; species Mus minutoides. Next base: position 84,536 of record LR752390.1, read on the forward strand.
GTTATAACCATAACTGTACTTTTAGTTCATTTGGTTCTATCAACTTAAAGGTTCCTTATTTCTGTCCACTCTGCAGTTATCCTCAAAAAGGCAGCTCTGTCCTAAGACACACGGAGATGTGAGTGATCTACAGACAATGGTCTCCCAACAACAGCATGTTTTTATAATTTTTAAGTGGCTTTGTAGAACTCTTTCATGTGGAAAAGGCATGAAACAAAGGACTGCACAGCCTAAAAGATAAGGAGGAAGAATTAAGGAGGCTCACTGAATGGGATGTGCAGAATTACTTATCGTGCAGCGGGCCGGTCACACTGACACACTGGAAACAGGGTACTGGCAAGGCTTGAACAAAGCAACCTGGGTGTGCTTGGAAAAAGAGGCGCAGGGAACCAAGAACAGACCACAAAAACAGAGTCCACTTATTTCCAGAAGGAAAAAAGAAAGAAAGGATATAGTCTGTGGTTCATTTGTTTGGGGGGTTTGCGGGAAAGGGGAAGGCACAGACATTTGCAGTTCTGTCTGCAGCAGAATACACCAAGAATTTGGGTACCAGTGATTCATATCCTGCTGCAAAGATGCTGGTAACTTGGATGTGTTTAACGAGAGGTAATATGCTCTTCTTGTATTCACCCTTGGCTATCTGAAATACTTTTTCCACCATCATCTTATATGTTTTCAATCAGGCCAGGTTCAAAATAATGAGAAAATCCCAGGGAGCTAAAAGGACCTTCTACCCGAAGCTACTTAGCTACAAACTTGTGCTGTGAATGCTGTTGCTAAGCAACTACTAACTTCTTCTATAGGCTTGGGGACTAGATGTTCTTGCTCTCTAATAGAGAAAAATATCAGAAGGCTCAGGAAAAAGACTCATTTGCTTGTTGGTGCTGAATTTCACCACAGCATGATGGGCCATTGATCACTGGACTAACTCAAAGGGATGTGTCATCTGTCCACATCAGATATTATACCCAGAACATTTCAGAGGTCCTGGTTGTTGTGGGGTTATTTGGTTAAGTTTACCTAGACAATTCACCTGTACAAATGTAAAATTTGTTTTGTTTCTTAGAAATTACCAGTCAAACACAATGACAGCGTAGGCTCTCTGGAGAAACTTTTGTTGCCATGTTGAAGGAACTTAACAATGACAAAAGAATTCAGCTTCCTCAAGTATTCAAGTTAACATCATCTTCATCTATTATTATTATATTAACAAAGGACAGAAAAAGGGAGGAAACAAAGCTTCAAGGCCCTTTGAGTCAGGGATTATTTAAGAAAATAAGAGTAAGGATTATAGGAACTCAAAGGTATCCACAAACACAAAATTTAGCATATTAGAATGTTACACCAAAAATAATTAGAGATTATTAGCTTACAAGATAAAGAGATATCTTATAAATGTCAGCATTGGTTTATTTTATTTTTACATATGTCCATCTGCTTTTATAATGGAAATGTTTTTCCTAAATAAAATCACGAGTATTTTCAGGAAGACATTTTCCTCAGTATCCTGTTCTATTCAGGAGTATAGGGAATTGTTGCTTTAGTTCAAGAGTAATTATTGAATGCTAAGGAAAACACTAATCCTATGCTAGTTGTTAGGGGCTAGTTGTAGTGGGCCATTGTCATCTTTTAGTAGGTGTAGAATCTAGCAGAAGAAAGGATTACATCACAAACAGGCAAATACTCACATGGAAATAATGTGAATGTAGGAATATTACAAAGCCTGGTGGGCTATAGAGTACATAGACAGGATGCCAGAATCAGAATAGTTAATATTGATGGTATTAATTTTCAATTCTCTATTTAGGAGGCAAGTCTCCAGGCATGTCTGCAATAGATTATCTAGATAAGGTAAAGACCTAAGACTATCTGTGCCGGAGTCTTGACTGTGCTGGCTGATAAGCTACACAGGAAGATAAAGGAATATTAGTGTACACCTCAGAGGATACTCCAGTGACAGAGAAGACAACTTTGAGGTGTTCCTTTGCTGGGGCAAAAGGATGAGACAGGGCCCAGAAAATGACATCCAATGGGGATATGTGTAGGAACCAACACAGTCTATTTAGCCCCTTGGATTACACAGATCAGGGTCCAAAGCTTTGATTCTTGAACAATAGCTAAGAAACTAGGCATAGTGTAGCTCTCTTACCCCTACCTTTTCCTTCTACACAGCACTCAACCACTCCCTTTAGAGAGCTTTGCCTTGAGATTGTACGAAACCTGTTATTCTCTCTATAATAGCTATACGTCCATCTGCCTTTGGCTTGAGTGATGCATCTTCACAGCCAAATAGCCTTCTTTAAAACACATTGAGGGAAGCTCCAAACACAGTAGCAGTGAAACAAGGAACGTTTGCTCCTTGGATCCGTTTTCGAGAAAGCATCACAAAGGATGATGTCTACCTCGCTCAAGAACCTTGGCCGGTACAAAAACAAAAAGCAAAAAACAAAACTGATGGTTCTCTACATTTCACACAGGGAATAAGTAAATAACTGCTAATCCACTTAGTAGGAACATTAATCTGGTTGGTCTAAATATGGCTTTGTTATGACTGTTCTCATCAGAGGGATCTTGGGCTAAACTAAAGAAAGAAAATGTAAGTACCACACTAAAGAGTAATCCTCGAAGAGAACTAATACCAGTTATCTAATTAGTTTGCTGCAGTCTTCGTTGCTTGTTGCCCTCCACATCTAAAAACAAGATAGTCATAGACTGACAGACATGATGGTGCATGTCTTTAATCCCAGCACTTAGGAGGCAGAACCTCTGAGTTTGGGGCAGTCTGTCCTATGGAACAAGTTCCAGGACAACCAGGGCTACACAGAGAAACCCTGTCTCAGAAAGAAAGAAAGAAAGAAAGAAAGAAAGAAAGAAAGAAAGAAAGAAAGAAAGAAAGAAAGAAAGAAAGAAAGAAAGGAAGGAAGGAAGGAAGGAAGGAAGGAAGAAAGAAAGAAAGAAAGAAAGAAAGAAAGAAAGAAAGAAAGAAAGAAAGAAAGAAAGAAAGAAAGAAAGAAAGAAAGGGAGATAGAAAGAAAACTAGTTATGCTTCATGGCAAGAATTTTGGGATAATAGTATCATAAGCATATTTCTAAGAATATATGATAATCAGGTCATGCAAGTAGATTGTTGCAGATGAAGATGTGCTGGGTAATACTGAGTTGTCCACCAGAATTACACAGAGAGCCAGGAGTTTGAACTGTACACCTATACCATCTACCTAGTAGGGGACAAGCCTGATGTTGAGAAAAATGTTAATGTTGTGGGAAGATTCAGCTGAAATCTCTCCTCTTCAATAGAGACATTTACATAGATGCACATATGTCTGTTGACGTTCAGTTACTATTCTTCTTCATCAAAGTTTTAAAATGCAGCTCTGTGTGTACTAGATTGAGCAAATACAAAATTAACCAAGAAAATATGCACTTGCCTTCAAAGAGCACAGAGGACCATAGGGAGGGGAAAAGGATAGATAGGGAGAGGGAGAGGGAGAGGGAGAGGGAGAGGGAGAGGGAGAGGAATAACTGCAATACTCAAGGGTGATTATTTTAATTACTGTTCTATTCCGGTGAAGAGATACCATGACCAAGGTAACTCTATAAGAAAGCATTGAATTGGGGTCTTGCCTACAGTTTCTTGAGTTAATCCACTATCAACATAGAGGGAAGCAGACAGGCATGACATGTAGCTTAGAAAATTTTACATCCTGATCCTCAGGCAACACACACACACACACACACACACCATGGCATACTCTCCCAAACACACACATATGCACACATAAAATAAAGTAGATATAACATTTAAGAATTAGAACCCTAAAAAGTGTGCTTATTAGTGCATAATTGATACACAACACATTTTTTTTTGTTGTTTTTTTTTTTGTTTTTTTTTTCAACTTTTATTAGATATTTTCTTCATTTACATTTCAAGTGTTATCCAGAAAGTTCCCTATATCCTCCCCCCTCCCGGCCCTGCTACCCTACCCACCCGCTCCCACCCCCTGGCCCCGGTGTTCCCCTGTATTGGGGCAAATAAAGTCTGCATAACCAAGGGGCCTCTCTTCCCACTGA
>LR751486.1:0-21966 GCA_902729485.2 Mus minutoides
GTCATTTAGACCCCTTATTTCTATTTGTATTATTCCTGGTATCTTTACCCTCTCAGTCAGTTTCCATTTCATTACCTTTCTTTTCCATGTGAATTAGGTTTTACTGAATCATTGATACACTTATATGTTCCAGTAATAAATACTCAACATGCATATACTATTTAAAGTATTCAGGGTGCAAAGGAAAAAGAAAACCAAAACATTGTCACTCAGTTCATATACAGTTTTGTAAGATATACTATAAGAAGCAAGTTGGTCAGGGCTACAGTGATGAATGTTTGTAACTACTTGTAAGAAGTTAAGACATGATATTGTGATAGAGAGTGGTTAAAAACAAGGAATACGAGCCGGGTGTGGTGGCACATGCCTTAATCCCAGCACTCCGGAGGCAGAGGCAGGCGGATTTCTGAGTTTGAGGCCAGATCTATAAAGTAAGTTCCAGGACAGCCAGGGCTACAAAGAGAAAACCTGTCTCAAAAAAAAAAAAAAAAAAAAAAAACAAGGAAGTATATGACCTGGAAGTATCAGGACCACACTCAGCTTTGAAAATGCAGAATAAGAACTTTGAGATTTGGACAAATACACAGTGGAAATAGATGGGAAGTCAGTGGTCAAAAGAGGCAGGAATGGGATGTACATCGTGGAAGAAAATTGCAATTTTTATAAACAAGGGCAGATCTGTGTGGATAAAGCAGAACGTCACCACGGTGTGGGCATATGGAGAGCTTGTGAGATCTGTCGACAAATCTGAGCCTTATTTGCAATGAAATGGGAAATCCAAAGAGGGCTCAAAGTCATTAAGTTTAAGCCTAAAATAGTAACAACCCTTGCAGTAGTCGAGGCAAGCAGCCTTGGTAGCTTGGATTAGATAGCATTTATAATGATGGACAGACATTCAGAGGTATGTGGGGCTATATTGTGAGTCACATTGAAATAGCATGTCATCACTCTTTTGAGAAGAGAATTTACCTAAAGTGTTACTTTATAGGATTTATATCTTCATAAGGTATCCAAAAGCTGGGTTCTTCATACTGAATGGTCTCAGTTGGATTTTTATGAAAATTTTGTTTCAACAATTATTTAGTTAAGTGGAATGTAGTTATTTAAGCAACATGAAAACATATTGAAATAATGCTTAGTAAATGAACTGGAAGATAAACTAAATGCTACTTGGTGGTGAGATGAGAAAAATAAGGACAATTAAAGTACAGAGAACATTTGCTTATAGTTTTAAAAGTTACCTGGCCTTGGATATTAGTAAAATGAATTTAGTTGCATTTAATTTTATCTTCATGTTTTTAAATGTGTTCTTAAACCAACATACAGAAACTTTTGTAGCATGTAAACATATTGTGTTTCCTCTTTTCAGAGAATAAAGTGCACAAGACCACAATATGGCATTCAAAGCTTTCTAAAATCTATTATAAACATCTTTTTCTTTATTCATTCATTTTTGTTCCTTTGAAAGGAAAATTTAATTACATCATTTTCCCTTTTCCTTCCCTCCCTCTAAACCCAACCATATACTCATTATAGTGGTCTCAATTTTATGGTCTTCTTTTCTTAATTGTTGGTGCCTTTTTCCTAAATGTATAAATACAATTTTCTCAGTACATTCAATGCTTCTTGTATGTGACCACTTGGTACTGGGCACCTATGGAGACTTTTCCCCTCCAGAGAAAACTAATTCCCTTGGAATAACTTAATTGCTTGGAGTTCTTTCTCTTGGATCAAGGCATTGTGAGGTATCCCTCTTCTACTTTAAAATGTCTGTTTCTGTCCTTCTTAATCAGTTCATATTTATGCAGCCATGCTGTGGGACTTGCTGTGTGTAGCTTCCCTGACATAGTTAGGAAATTCAGTCTCCTTTCAAACTTCCTTTTTCTCCTGCCCTGACACTTCTCCCAAGAGCCTCTCTGAGGCTTGCCTATAGTCGCTGGGCTGTAGGTGTGTCAGACCTGTCACAAATTCTCTTTGATCAATTATGGTTTTGCAAAAGAACTTCTCCTCAACTGGGGGTGGGGGTGGGGCGCTAGTCTGCTCCTTACCTTCATTGATTACTATTGTTAACATGTGATTCAGACCCTTTTCCTAGTTGATTGTTTTCATTAGTCCTGTGAGGGGGTTTCCTGCCCGCAGTAGCTCCCTACATCTCAGACTGAGTTCTCTGGGGATGGTCCGGGGCTGAAACAAAACTAGGGTCGGGGGAGAAAAATAATGATGCTAAGTCAACATGGCTGATCAAAGCGTCTGATTTATTGAAAGGATTTCTCTTGGGGAAAAAGAGGGAAGGCCCCGCCCCCAGTCGGTTCTGCGCAGGCGCCTGGAGTTTGGTGGGAAGCCTGAAGCATTGTGGGATGTCCTGAGTATGCTGGTGAGCTGGGCAGAGCCAGGGTCCAGGAAGACACACAGGAGATGGGCAGGGCACCAGACTAGCTCAGGTGCTAATTAACAAATCAAAGGATGCCACACCACATGTGGCTCTCCCTGGCTGGTCTTAGCATCAGCCATGCTGATGGGGGAGGGGACATTACAGTCCTGGGATATTTCACACTTTGGAATGCACTCACCTTTACTGTTCTCTCTAGTTGTAACAGTTTGCTCTTGTTTGTTCAGTTATGAAAACACACCTTTACATTCTACTTAAACAGTTCCTGCTTGTCCAATACTGCTCTGAGGTTGCCAGTGGCCTCCTTTCCTCCTCCCGTCTAGTATATCTTACTATAAATAATTAATGTAGTGGTCTAATTTAAATATAGGTTAACATATTCTAAAAGCAAAAAGCAGAATTCACTGTTTTCTCACTACTCTGAACGGCGCTTCCAATACAGTAGGCTTGTAGTAAATATGTAGCAATTTGAACTACAAAGGATTTCACAAAACCCTAAATCAAAGCAGATCAACTAAATATATATATATGTAACTTGGAATGTAAGCAGGCACTTGGGAATTATGTTGTTCCTAGGGATTACTTATCCGGAATATATTTATATTTTCATGATGACTACAATATTGTTTACATGGTATTCTTATGTTTTTAAAACAATAATGTTACATGACAAATGCTTTTTAAGTTTAAACTCATATTATTCTCATTATTGTAGGACAATAATACATGCTTCCATTATCTCACTCTCACTTACAATAAAAGTAATGTAGATTATTTGTGCCTTTCATTTGGTTAGGGAAAAAAAACCAAAAAACAAAAACAAAACAAAACAAAAAAACAAACACCTGAATTCAAGAGGAGCCGAGATGCTTCTGAGATCACAAGGTTAGAGGAGAGCAGAGCAGAGCAGAAAAGGAATTTCAAACCTATTTGTCTAGAATTCTTTCCCCTTTCTTAGGATTCCACTGATGCTAAAAACACAGCAGTGTCTTAGAGCCCAGGGCAGATGGGCACATACAGTTCCTGTTTCCTGGATTTACTAGAAAACTCTGCATGCTCTGTTTACCTACAAAGCTGTGTTGTGCGTTAAGTATTTTACAGCGTTAGCCATTGGGCGACCACTAAGGGGCAGTGATACACAAGTGTCAGCACACTGAGGCTCTGAGCAGTGAGTCATGGCAGACTACCAGCCCATTGCAGGGAAAAGAATTGAATCCTCTTGGTTTTATTTCTCAGTTGAGAACTGGAGCAGAAAGAAAGCAAAACACTTTGTCTCCCCCCCAGGATCTAGTTATACCTTCTACTAAGACAAACACATCACTTGCAATTCTCTTATCCCATTGCTGATGAGAGAGAAATACATTCCAAGAACTTACTGGAGCATCCAGATAAACCTCACACCAAAATAAATGGTGGCTTTGTTTACAGATCACTTTCTTGTCTTTCCCTTCTGCCCTGTGTTCACAGAGGCAAGCCAGTAAACTCCAACCATGAAAAAACATTAGTTCTCTGTTCAGAGCTAAACTGTAAGTCTTCAAATAGATTATAACAAGTGAATTAAAGTTCCAAAACTTAGTGCTCAGTAAGGTAAGGTCCTCCCAGCTTTATCTGCTCTGATCTTCTGCATAATATCCTTAGGCAGCACTCTTAGGATGGGGAAGATTGGGCGGAGGGAAATTGCTGTTATAAAGGTTAGGGGGGAAATCCTTAAACTATACTTGACAGGTTGTATTGATCTACTACAAAATCTAACCATTACTGAGACAGATGGGGGAGCTCTGAGACTCTCAATCCCCAAATTGCATCAGCTATTGCTGCTGCTGCTGCTGCACATGCTGACAATAGCTCCAGTCTGAAAAGCAGGGTTTACATGCCTGAAATAAATTGTTTTGATTAGAACCTTTAGGAGAGAAAGTCATAAGGTACAGTTTTATCGACTACTTGCCAAACAACGCAGAGCCATGCACTGTAAGCTTGTTTTGCTCTTGTAAGTCATGCAGCAACTAGGCTTTTATTTTCTAAGGTGATGGACTTAGACTATAACATATTATCATCTCCTCTGAATTATTGCATGCTTGGAAGACTAGGAAATAGAATTAATTTTCAAGGACTGCTGACCTCTCTATATATGTTTACATACCTGCTTCCATCCTTGTAGTGGAGTCTGATTTTTGTCTGCTAAAGATTGCTCTGGTTCCTTGACAATATATTAAGAATCATGGTCCGCAATGTGTGTGCCAAAATGTTGCATCAGGTTCTAAAAATAAATGATAAGAGAATAATACTTTAACTAGCCATATTAGTAAAACCTGTTTCTCTCTCTCTCTCTCTCTCTCTCTCTCTCTCTCTCTCTCTCTCTCTCTCTCTCCCTCTCTCTCCCTCTCTCTCTCTTCTCTCCCCTCCCTGATACATGTGCTTCCGTTACAGAGAGATTTCTTTTAATCTATTGCTGTTTCTCAAAAACAAGACAATTTAGTGCAATCAACCAAACAAAATTTAGACAAATCATTGTGAAATGCAAAATGTGAAGCCAGCATCCTTGTTTTCTGAAGCTGGACTCGTGTTACATTATCTCCCTTGAAAGCAATTCATTGTGATGTTCTTTTCTCGGCAGAATGCATGGAGCTCATTCTTTTCGCTTATTTTCTTAGCCAGCGTAAATGAGTTTCACTGGTTGCCATTTTAGCTAGAACTGAACACACAGGTTCATTATATGTACTACCAGTAATGACACCATTGTGATGTGGATATCCTGCTTACATAAAAACAAGCATCTTTCCTAGGGAGAATTGTGCATTTGTTTTCAATATAAATGATTTTCTGAGATCACAACATAAAGGCTAGAATAAAAAGAATTTGTATGTGTTGTACCATTCATTCTATTAAAAGATAGTGTGTTGTAAGAATTATACATAAATTCATTATGTTGCAATATACAAAACTACAGTAACAAATGTCATACAATGAGATTGACTTTGATTCATAAATGTGATGATATTAACTAATCCTACCACATTCCAACTCTGTGTCAAGAATAATTAATAAATGGATAAAATGCATGTAGAACATGATGACTTCCTTCTGGGATTTTACAATCCATTCAGGAGATATAAATCACTGCATTGCACTGCGAGCTAGGAAATGCTAAATGTCAACTGATTATTAAAGCTATGCAAGAAGACACCGATAAGGACCAGTTATTACTTGCTGAATAGGACGATGCTTTTTCATAGAGCAAATCCCTCCTTTTACAAGAGGACATAGACTAATTAAAGTAGCAATGCCAATATATATGGCTAACATTTGACCAATAGCACTTCAGGTTTCATAAATTGTTCTCCATATAGTGCTGAGTGCACAGGATTTTGAAATGGTGAGATCCAGCACCTCAATTTTTAATAACTCATTTGAATGACAAGTTGCCTAGCTTTCAATTTATATGCTGGAGGAGAGCTAAAGGTAAAATTAAATTTGCTAGGATCTGCACCTTGGATTTGGGGGTTAGAGCCAAAATACAGGATCACAAATTATATTTTTAACACCAAGCTTGCATTCCCAGATACCCACTGAAATATTAATTGCAAACTACAACCTTCTAGCTTTCTAAAAGATATAAACAGCACTGCAAAATGTATCTTGAACTCTTGTTCTATCAGCTTGATGTGATAAATTAACTGTTTCATACAATTAAGAAAAAGGTCTCTGTGTACCAAAAATGGCAGCTGTGATTATAAAGGTTCAATCTATTTAAATAACTCACTGATTTGTTAGGTATTGTTAAAAATTGAAATGTGTTGTGTGGAAAAGGAAATCCAATCATTTAACATTTCTTCAAGCATTCACTGCTGTTTCTCTGTTCTTTAGCCATCAGAAGAAGCAAAGGCAGTAAACAAATGCAATAACATTTTACACCTGTCTCGAAAGCTATATTTTGGAGAACTATATAGGCGCTTACTTCGCAACCAATCTTCTGTTCTCCAAGAAAATAAACTGATGGGTATTCATTTTCTGAGCAGGGAATCCTCATATATTATAATGGTTCTATGGACAGTCATTTACAAATGTAATCCAGCATAATTACCGGGACTTTTTCAATTATTCCTAAATTTGTACATTCTAGTATTATGATGTACTAATCTCCTTGTCATATTTGTTTTAGAACCATAGCTTCAGAGATCTTGCTGTCTAAAATATAGAATGTTTCAGAAGAGATGTAAGTTTGCTGCTTATTGACAACGACAATACTCCTACTTGAAAGTGTGTTGTGGTTACCACGTGTACAAAGAATGTGTGTTGCATCTGGTTAACAGTACACACCATGTACATAAAACATTATCACAGAATGTGAACCTGAACTAACAATTCCAATCACACCAAATTCTCAACATATGTTCTTTTTACATCATTCATCGCATACATATGCTTAAGAATAGTTGAACATCTTTACAACCTGGCATTTTCAAATGCAAGTTTAGGTATTATCAACACACACTACATTATCACTAAAATTAAACATTGTATTTGATACACATTACATATAAAGTCTTCATAGTGAATACCAAACTACTTTTTATTAGCCTACCTCTTGGTTCTTTAAAAAACAAACAAACAAACACATATGTTTGTTAAAGCCTGTATAATATGCATGTGTATGCAAGTATGTATACTCTCAAATGCCAGAGAGAAAATCCACTGTCTTCATTGTTAACTGTCTTAATATCTTCATATAGGCTTGACCTCTGAATCTGAAACTCACTGCTTGGTTTAGACTAGGCCAGCCATCTCTTCGGATCTTCCTGTCTCCACCATTCAGTTCTATTTCACTAGTCTGTGAAGATATGTACAGCCTTGTAAATGAATACTTAGTAAGAAAATTCAGGTATCCATGCTTGTATAGCAAATTCTTTCACACACTGGGATACTTATTCCTCTCTTTAAAGAGAGAATTTTAGAGAAAAGAATGTAAACAACTGTGAAAAATGACGCAATGGTCTGGGATATACCTCATTTATGTTTAGAAATAAGACTAATAATCCGGGTCATATTATACTAAATTATTACTGATCATTGTTTCTATAATGTAAGTACAGAAATGTGATTTCTTACCAACCACAGCCACTACTACATATATTGCATATTAGAAAAAATACCCATTTCTAATCCATAATCAAAACCATAAGTGTAGTCATTGATTAATTTTCTAGTGTGGAATATCTTATTAATTCCTTTCTCTAAAAATCAGTTTGCCTTCATATAGTTACTATCTCAAAGTGTGGAGTAGGAATGTCTCATGGCTTCATAATAGTATCTACTTTTCAATTATTTCAGTAATTGTTTTCTGTATATTTATTGCCTGACAGGATTTGCTTTGTACTATTATTCTACCTACAAAATATGAATATACTTTAAATTTAGCTCAAGTGAGCTTTGTATATTACATAAAGTAAATGTGTGTATCTGTGCCTGTGTGTGTTAGTGCACATATGTTTGTGTTAATTATATCTATATTGAATAAATCATATCACAAGTTTCTAGTTAAAAAGATTTTCAACACTTGAATACTCATGGAGATAATCCAAGTTTTTTTTTTCTCTTTTTCCCCCCCATTTATCAACTCTTGATCTTAGAGCTTGAGCCATTGGAGTTCTGTTTAGGAAAATTTCCCTGTGCCAATGAGTTTGAGGCTCTTTCCCACTTTCTCTCTCTTTTTTTTTTTCCAACATTTATTAGATAATTTCTTCATTTACATTTCAAGTGTTATCCAGAAAGCAGAAAGTTCACTATACCTTCCCCCCTCCCGGCCCTGCTCCCCTACCCACCCGCTCCCACATCTTGGCCCTGGCGTTCCCTTCTACTGGGGCATATAAAGTCTGCATGACCAAGGGGCCTCTCTTCCCAATGATGTCCAACTAGGTCATCCTCTTCTATATATGCAGCTAGAGACATGAGCTCAGGGGGTACTAGTTAGTTCATGTTTTTTTTTTCCACCTATAGGGTTGAAGACCCCTTCAGCTCCTTGGGTATTTTCTCTAGCTCCTTCCTTTGGAACCCTGTGTTCCATCTAATAGCTGACTGTGAGCTTCCACCTCCATGTTTGCCAGGCATTGGTATAGTCTCCCACGAGATCCAAGTTTTATTTATCTTCTTAGCTTTGAATCATTACCCTGGTACTTGCCATGTTCTTTGTACATTTGGTTATATAGACAAAGGTCTTCTGCATAAGCCATTTGTGACAAACTGTGTCAGATTATGAACCAGTTTCAATTTCTTAAATCTCTTTGTTTAAGTACAGAACACTTAAATCAGCAGAGCTGATTCATACATGATACACTTGCACTTAGCCATGAATTATGGCTTTTCTCCAAGAACATATAATGAGGGTAAGTATATGGCTTTTCCTCTTGTATTTACTGTTTTATATTTTGCATTTAAATGGAGGTTCCTTACCACAGGCACCTCTCCTCAACTCAGGAGAAAACCCTTTAAAATAATGTGCAGATTTCCTTGATTCCCTACTGTACTCTTTGTTCTTCAAATATCAGGCGATACATTATCTGTTGGCCAAGTGTTTTGAGCTCATTTCTCCACTTATGAAAACCCAGGTATGCAAATACCCATGTGCTCTCAGAAATACAAGCTCAATTTAAGTTATGTCACTAAGGAGCAAAGGCAATTAAATTAAGCCTTCTTGCTTCTCCTTGATGCCTTTCTCTGACCATACCACTTGAATGGTAATTTGTCTCAAGAACCATGTCAGATGTGCTCAAGATTAAACACAGATGCTACCTAACATGACATGTCTCACATGACCTCACATAAATGCCTTATCTAGGACTTACCTCCTTTATTGACTAGCCACTATGATAAAAAATGTTTCTTGTGGAGCCTTGCATCTCTGCTGAATATACTGAACCAAAAATTTAAACTTACATCTGCTCTTTATGCCCCAATACAGGGGAACCCCAGGGCCAAGAAGTGGGAGTGGGTGGGTAGGGGAGCAGGGCAGGGGGTAGGGTATAGGGAACTTTCAGGATAGTATTTGAAATGTAAATTAAGAAAATATCTAATAAAAAAATCCTTGAAGTGGCCTTATTTAGGGAAGCACAATGATTAAAACAAAATAAATGTTCTTAATACCATATTTAAGTTAATTTAGCAGATTGTATTCTTGTTTATTATAGAATTTTAAAACATGACAATATATAATCAAAATAGGAAAAAAGCAATGCCTTATTCCATTTACAAAATGTAACCTTTCATCATACACAATTAATGAATATTTTGAAAACAAAAATATCTGAATAGGATCTGGCAATGGTACTTAATATTTTAAATATTATAGTAAAAGATAATGAATATAGTTGTAACATCACAGTAGTAATCACAAATAATTTAAAATCTTTTCTGAGTATTTTTGGCTTAGGATCATGGTAAATTTCCCTTTATGTGGTTATTAAAGCTATGCATAGAAATATACAAGCACATCCTAAATGTATCATACCTTACTATTTTATATTGATTACTTACTGGCATTTTCCATAATATATTAAATATTTTGATGTAATAAAATATTAGTTTCTCATACTCTATGCGCACTTAATATTTTATCTGATATTTGGAAGTTAAAATAAAATTTAGAAAATACCATCAAAGCCCTCAAGATATACTAGGACACTGAAAAATCTTTAACAAAAGTAATTGCTAAATATTCTTAATGGTATTATTATGCATGATTTACATATGGTAAACTGATTAGTTCCTGAAATGCTCTTCTATGGATCATTACTTTTTCGAAAAGAATGGAGGTAACACAATTGTTACAAACACAATTAATGCTGAAAAAAAGTCCATGTTCATATAATAGAAACGTGAATAATGTTCTAAGCAGTGCTCTGAATGAGATCAAGAGATGGTGACGTGTTTGGCTAGAAATTTAAAATTTTTCACCTGACCTTCACAAAATAGCAAGGATATGTTAACATAGGAGACACTTTCTACCAGACTACTGCCAAATTCAAGCGTGTGGTTAGCGTATTCCATCCCCTAAGCAAAATTTTATTAGGCTTTGTCACTTTATATTTCTTTAATATGCCAAGGTTTAAATGTTAAATGAACTTCCTGTGGATGTTCATTTAAATCTTTACAAATATCTAAGTCATTTGGAAAATCAGAAACTGAACAACCAATAGAGCAATAGAGATGACTAACAATGTAGTTAAGTGGAGAATAAATGTGAATCATTCGAAGAATCACGCTATCCTATGTGCACTGCTCTTCTTTTCCTACTCAAAGGGCCCCTTTATAGTAAGGCAAGGAATGGAAGACAGTTTCCTGCTAAGTACACACAGATGGAGAAGGAACAGAGCTAAAATGTTCTGCCCCATTTCTAAAGAGGTCATTCTTTGAAGCAGTGACTTTAGAAATTCACTTCAATTGAGAGGAAATGAGTTTTTGTTGCTTTACTATCCTTTTATGAGAAATACTTTTAGCTTGTCAATAGGAAAGGCCAGTTTGGAGTTGAGTCAATGCATAAAGGACATTGTTAAGTCCATGGAGATCCTTGCTTTTGAATTGAGCTCCTTCCACACCTTCCTTTTCCCATGTAATTCCCAGGTTTTCTTTTACAGCTGTATTGTTTGAAAACTGTTAGAGTCCATAATGGTGTGAGGATTGTCATCTAAAACTTGACTGAAACCATTTCAAAGTGCTGAAGTTACCAGTAATGCCACCTCAGTCACTAAAGGAATGCCAGCAGAATTGAAATGTTCTCTTGTTAATGGAAAAATAAAATAAACTCTACAACTTCAGGGAGAGTGAACAACAAAGACTTTTACAAAGCCAAGAGCAGCAGGAAGCCATCTCTTAGGTAAGAGTTGAAATCATCTTGTCTTGGTCAGATTGGGGTAAATTTCTATCATGAGTAGATGTAGGTCTTTATGCTTCAGGCTACAGCACTCTCAAGAGAAATAAAAGTGACTCTCTGTGAAACCAGGTTACTGTTAGAGAAAACATACTTAAATGGCCTGGGGTGCAGAGAGAACACACTTCCTAATATGCCAGCAGAGAATCAGAATTTGACATTGAATTTTACAGATTCGTAGCCACAGTTTAATCAGTTCGACTATTTCTGTATATATTTTCTTGTCAGTCACCCTAACTCAAAATTACTTTAGCAAGATCATTAATTTACAATGGAATTTCTAATCCTTGACTATGCCTTGATGCATTTTTTAATGTCATTTCAACAACAATAATAATCCCTATTTTTATCATATATATATATATATATATATATATATATATATAGAGAGAGAGAGAGAGAGAGAGAGAGAGAGAGACTGTTCTCTATACCAATTAAGAGTCATGAAATGCTGACAGTTTCTTACAAATATATAATTCCTATTATTCTTTTAAGTAATTTTGACCCCTCAATTACAGCAGTAGTTCCAAAGAATCTAGATTACAAAATTAAACAAACAAACATTCCCCAGTATTCTGCAGAGAGCAGATCTCTGGTTAGAGTGATATAGATACTCCACTGGTTAAATATATATTAATTGGTGCTACTATGAAAAGAAAGGTAAAAGATAACATTGGTTAATGGCATGCTGATATCTTTCAACTGAAACTTTAGATTTTGGATAATTAGTGATATATTGTCACCATCTAGCTAGGAATTAGTCTCCTTTCTCTTTGTTAGGTATATTAATCCTCAGAGTCATGAACAGTCTAAAAACTGTATCCCTCCTTGAACCATCTTCTCTGTGCTTTCATTCAGTCTAATTCTACATTAAGGCAGTTTTTAAGCTGCATTGTGAAGAAGGTCCATTTCTGCATACAAACTGAACTGTGCACGGACTTCAACCACCATTATTTTAAAGTGAGTACTTTACTTCAATGTACCAACTCCCCGAGTTTCTGAAAGACTAAGGAAGCTACATATATTCACCTCTATTTATGGGGATTTGGTGGAAGTAATTGCTGAGATGCATAATAGCTGTGGTTCAGATTTTGAGTGCATGCATATATCTTTCAGAATGCAGAACTCCTGCAGAGTGTGATGTGTGCTTTGGGCTTGCATCAAAAAGAATTTCCAAATTGTATATTGACATGAGGAAGGGAAGCATTGGTTATCAGTGATATTGAGGTATTAATTATTCAGCTTACAGTGATGTGTTATGAATAATGCATTTGACATTTTATGGCAGAACAGTAGTTTCTATCAGCATGCAATGCTCCCTAAACATATACTGGAGCATAGGGTATTAAAAATATAACTAATTGGTATTGAATCTTAGTGTGAGAACCTCATTTCTATCAAGACTCTTAACACAGGTTTCTGCTTTCACACACCTCAGGTGTTCATCTAGTAGCTATTATTAGGTAGAATAAAGTTATAAACAAGAAAGAGGGTATTGTCTACTGGGAGAGATCACATAGAAATTGTTTGATCTATGAACGCACAAATTAAGGGGAAAATAGTGTGGTTGGCACTGTAGCATGCCCTTTGTACAAATAGCACATAAGGAGGTTCTGAAATCAATATCAATTATATAACAATGCTAAAGTAAAATTGATGGCAATTTATAGGTGAGAATTCTAATGTGCTACTAGTAATATGTAAACATGCACATAGTCATTAAAATCAGAAAGATGAAAACAAAAATGGATAAATGTTTTAATTATCTTGAAAATAACATATCTTTGGAAAAATAAAATATTGAAAATTGTAGTGCTGTATGCTTATTGAGTATCAGAATATATAGCAGTCCTCAGTTGCTGATGGTGTCAGTGTGGGCACAAAAATCCACACGGAGATTACTACTAACATTTCTCAAAGTACTCAGGCATATATCTTGTTCTAGTAATTCTTCTCTAGGAGGTGTATAATGCAGATTTTCCTACAAAGGACCATAAGAGGTATTTATTATTGGCCAGTTCCTCAATCATGAAGAAATAAAGAGGTTTAACCGTTACTCACACAGTAGAAGAAAAAAAAATGTAGTGGATATTCACTCATTGCAGTTAGAAGCAAGTGTAGGCACGTTACAAACCATGACTCAGTTTATAGACAAACCTGAGTAGCAACAAAGACAAAAGCCAAGAAAAAAAAATACCTAAGACAAAGACCACAAGTGTCTGTGTTGTTCTGATAAAAAAATCTCCCTCATAGATGTATAGAGAGTGGCACTATTAGGTGATACGGACTTGTTGGGGGAAATAGGGTACATCTTTGAGGTTTCCGATGTTCAAGCTAGGCCCAGTGTCACTCAACTTCCTGTTGTTTGGCAATCTGGAGGTAGAATACTCAGCTACCTCTCCAGCACCCTGTCTGCCTGTATGCTGCCATGTTTCCAGCCATAAGGATAATGGACTAACCCACTGAAGTATAAGCCAACACCTGCTATATGTTTTCCTGTGTTAGGATTGCTGTCATCAAAGTGTCCCTTCACAGCAGTAGAAACCCCAAATAAACAATGTCATCTTTGGAATTAAAGTATGTACATATAATAATTTACTAGCATATATTTCATTTTCCAAAATTGAAAACTTAAATTTAGTTACATCTAAAATTTATTTAGTTCTAAGTTTATGAAGGGTAGCCTCCTATAATTCTCTTGTAATGTCCCTATTTTAGTCATTAAGATATTACAAACCATGACACTTCCCAGATAGTTCATTAAAAGTTAGACATGTTCTATAAATGTTTAATGAAAATTTTAACATTATAATGTAATTTTTGTTATTTGTAAATAAGGGGAACAGCATAAACAGTCTCTCATTACCACACATCATGTCCTCTAGCTTCCCATCTTGGGGGAAATCACAGGGGTTCTTACATCAAGAGTGAAATGGGTAAGTCTAACCCTGGGAAAACCAGCTATTTGACCATGATATCTCCCCCATCAAGTAAGTTTCTTATTGAAAATGTTTTATACTAAAATAAAATATTTTTATTTTGGAAGTATTTTGAATTTATAATCATACATTATTCATAGTATTGTTTTAAAATATTTTTATTATATTTAGTGTCTTGGTATATCTTTTTCATCATTCTCAATATAAATAATTACTATCTCAAAGAGACAATTTCTTTGTTTTTCAGCTTGATTTTATGTATTCCAATCATAATTTATAACTTATTAAATTTAAAACTTCTTTTGAAAACAGAATGAAAATTATCATTTATATCTTTGAATACATGTATACACACATGGAGACATTCTAAAATCACAGATTTGATAAGTGCTTTTTAAGAAGAATTTATGGATCAAGAATTCTAGAAGTTGTATGTAAATAAAATATAATCGTGTGAAATTGAATAACTACCATTTTAATGGGCAAGGATACATGGCAAATGAGCATATGAGCAATCTATTATTAAAAAAATACATACTTGAAAATGCATGTACACCAATTAGAATGCTTGTAACTTTTAAAAATAAATCCATATAAGGTATTCATGAATGTGGCATATGGAATTTATATTCACATATGTTGGGACATATTTTTGGACTTCCTTGAAATGCTGGATGCAATTGTTCAATAGGATTTACATACTCTTTCATACTGAAAATATAATTCTACATAGAATTTTTTTATAAATCTCAATTATAACTTTTAATTAGCAAAGATAAAAATCATCTAAAATATTCATTAATAACATCATAAAATGCATTTATATGTGGACTTCTCAACAATATAAATGAATTACTGAAGCAACAAAGGTAGATTCATTTTCAAATTTGATAAGAAAAAAGAAGTCTAAAGTGAAAATGTTGCATAATAAAATCACATTTATTTTAATTACAGGCTAATTTATTGTAACTAAACTTAGCAGAGGGTAAGTTTAGTTCCTCCTTACCCTTGTAGAGCGTATAGAAGAATTTTAATCCAACAACATAGCTGTTCTGGTAAGAAATAATATCCAAAGACCTTTTAGGTCTGTGTGATCCCACTGAAATGACACATTTTCAATCTCTCTGGATGGAACACAGACATGAACTTAGTACACTCCATTGTTTTTGATATAAAGTTAAACTGTGCACAGTTTTTAGCTTAAACAGAAAGGGGGAAGATATAGAGGAATTTTAAACCAGGAACATGGCTGCTCTAGCAAGGGATCACATTTAAAGACCTTCTAGGTCTATTTGATCTGGATAGAATATATACATGTCCTGGATTACATTATGATCTATTTTATACACACACACACACACACACACACACACACACACACACATCCTTAGTACACATCTTTAATCCCTAACAATAAAGGTAAGGTCAGTTTGTAGAAAGACACAGCCTTGTTTGAAAGTGACAAGTGACTTCTAATTGAGGTAAAGACAAACTGATGAGTCAGAGAACAATTTGACAGAATGAGTCATAGATAGGCTATGCCTAACTCTCAAGAGAAAAGTGCAGGGAAGAGTGAGAATTGAAGAGCAATGCAGGGACATTATGAAGGGACTTCAGTTGAGTTTAGTGCAGTTTCATTGAATACAATTGAGTTCCATTCAGTTCAGTTTCTGAAGGAATTGCAGTTCGGTTTGTGGGATTCAGAAGTAGTTTTTCCAAGTAGAGCAAGTCAGTCAGATGTCAAGAGAAGCCAGTTTAAGTCAATCAAAACAAAGAAAACGATTTTGAGATATAACAGCTCATTTGTACAGGCCTGCCAGAGTTCAAAAGGAGCTAGAAAGAGTGAGTTTACTCAGCAGTAAGATGAATCTGCCAAATAAAAGTTACTATTACATAAGGGCAAAGGTGGAATATATGTTGACCTGACATGAGTGATTGTGCTGAAATGAGGAAGTCTGGGGACGTGACAAGGCTATTACAATGGTCTCAATAGGTTAATATGTACACATATCTATTTCAAATTCTCTCAGGCTGCTCATTTAAATACACATAGGTCGATGAGTGTCAAATATACTCCAATAAAGCTGTAATCTTTTGTACCCTGTCCCCCCCCCCAGCCCCAGCCTGAAGCAGGCTGAAGCAGACTTTGTTGCCACTGAGATGAGGCCACCTATGGTGTAACTCTCCAGCTTGGGCTGGCTTCTTTTGTTGTGTCAACTGAAGCTGTACTTAGCCAGAATCCTGCTGCCTGCTGAGAAACCTTGAGATAATCCACATTGAGCAGGGACTCCTGCATGGTCCAACGGGGTTGGGGCGGGGTCGGCCTACCCTCATATATGCTAACACTCTAAGTAAACTTTAAGGGGCTTTGAACAGCATCTTGGCTCCAGCCTCCCACTCAGGAACCCAGATAGCATAAGCCGAAAGCAGCTTACAAACTTTCCAAAAAAGACAGCTTTAGTAAAGACATTGAAAAACAACCCCCATTATGTTACTACAAGACCTTTAGTCCACTAAAACCAAGTTGTGATTAATCTAAACCACAGCACTTAAGAGAAATTGACTGCTTATGGTTCAACTTTAACCTGTTTAAGCCCATTTCATGCTAGTGTCATCAATGGCTGATGTCTTTCATTAGTTCTCCATTTCACCAGAGACCACTAGGTGATGTGAGCTTTTGATATAAAGGGTGTTTATGTGTCTCTTCTTTCACTGTGGAAATCTACCAAACCATAAACACAGACTGTATTTTTTAAAAAGGCAACAAAAAAGAGTCACTATCTACAACAAGGAAACACCATGTTTGAATTTACATTTAATAGATTATAAAACTTCTCATACTATAAAGTGTGATTTCTTTTAATTTTCCTTGTTAAAAAAAAAGTCGAGTTTTATATATGCAGCTAGAGACATGAGCTCAGGGGGTATTAGTTAGTTCATGGTTATTCTTCCACCTATAGGGTTGAAGACCCCTTCAGCTCCTTGGGTACTTTCTCTAGCTCCTTCCTTGGGACCCCTGTGTTCCATCTAATAGCTGACTGTGAGCTTCCACCTCCATGTTTGTCAGGCATTGGTATAGTCTCCCAAGAGACAGCTATATCCGGGCCCTTTCAGCATAGAAGGGGATGGTCTAGTTGGCCATCATTGGGAAGAGAGGCCCCTTGGTCATGCAGACTTTATATGCCCCAATACAGGGGAACGCCAGGGCCAAGATGTGGGAGCGGGTGGGTAGGAGAGCAGGGCTGGGAGGGGGGAGGGTATAGGGAACTTTCTGGATAACACTTGAAATGTAAATGAAGAAAATATCTAATAAAAGTTGAAAAAAAAGTCGAGTTTTGACATGGGCAGCAGCAAAACAGAACTGTGGTGAGCTCTTGCAATTCATGATCTAACATGGAGCTAGGTGCCCATCAGAAACTACTGTCCTATCTTTTACAGTTTCCTCCATTTGCTCGGCCCTCCTGTGTTTTCTGTGGAATCTGGCAAACTTGTAACTTGTCACCAAGGATTCTAAGACTTTTCTGGGAAACCTTACAGAACAAGGTAGAGTCCCTAGCACAGGACGGCACAGTAATTGATATTCTCCATTTTCCTAATTCTCTTTCTAGCTCATAAGAATGCCTTCTGTGCTATCTATCTATCTATCTATCTATCTATCTATCTATCTATCTACCTATCATCTATCTATCTATCTATCTATCTATCTATCTATCTATCTATCTCTGTATGTTTGTGGAATATTCTCTATTACTTTCTACTCCATTCCGTTGAGGTAAAGTTTTTGTCAGAACAGAGAGCTTGCATTGTTTTTTTTTGGCGAGGCTGTTGTCCAGAAAACCTCAGTGATCCTTGTTTGGTTATGTCTATAACACTGGATATTCCAGTGTATGCTTCAATCCCAGCCTTTTAAAAAACTTTCAGGGATCCTAACTAGAATCATCATGCACTTTCAGAAAACATTTCTTTCTCTCTCCCACTTTATTCTATCTTAAGGAGACTTACACAGATTGATTAAGTAAACTGCAGGTTTGGAAAACAAATTAAAATAGGGAAGACATCAGGTACCCAATTTGTACCTTTCCTCTTGACACAAGGCCCAAAATGTATTTGTAAAAGAAAGTTTGTTCCATTCATAGCCATTCACATAACTAAAAGCAGAGGTAAACTTATTGTGTTTTAATAAAGGAGTACATGAAGTATAGAAGGAAAACATTAGTGTGGATATGGAAAGAGATGGAGGGGTAGGGGCATTCAAACCCATGTATAGAAACTTTGAAAAAACAACCTTTTTGTTGTTGTTGTTGTTTAATGCTGGTTATAAAGCAAAAACATCAACAACAAAGTTCCTCAAAATGAAAAATAACCTTGGGATCTTTAATATGCAAAATGGAAATAAGAAAGGAATGGTTATAAGATTAGAGAGTTAAATTAAAATAGCTAGTATTTCAAAAAAAAGTTTAATTCCCTTTCCTGTTTATCTTATTGTTTTATTCTTTATTTTTCAAATAGTTTTATAGTTAACTATAGCTAAAATTAAAGATGGATGTGGTAGTAACAAAAGATTTTAGTTAGTATGCATTATGAGCCAGTCTAGGAGAATCAGCTTTACTTCAGCAGAAATTATGGTAGATGAAGTAATAACTCCTTACCTATGCTGTATCTGTAAGAAAATGGGAGCTTTTAAAAGCAGTGGAAAGGACAAGTGTGCTGAGGGTAGAGGAGAGTAAGGCAGAGCATGTGGTGGGATTTGAGAGATGAACACGCATGGGCACTGTGGTCATCCTGCATGCAACGGTAAGACAAGAGCCCGCTTGTGCCTTTTCCTATTTCAGCACTTTCTCACAAACCACACCACTTTACCATTACCATCTTTAAGAAAATATCTTAACTACAATTTTTGTTTAAACTAGCACAATTTGAACTTAGAGAATTAAAACTATTAATCAAACTGTGTAATTAATATAATAGAGGTGACTTTGAAACCAAGCTATCAAGCCCTATTTCATTAAATAGTTAAAGAGTCCACATCACAAGGCTTGTATCATTTAAAGACTTTATAACATCCAAAATCACATGGAACCTTAACCCTCACTTAACAGTATTGTCATGTAGGGGCACTAGGGAATGTTATAAAGGATTTGCTGATGTACTTCCTCCCCTCCCCTGTTATATTCTCCCCCTTACCTCCTTCTTTTCTTCAAGATGATGCAAAGAGGCTCTCAGCAGGTGCAGGCATCGCAGATCTCCTTGTTAGACATCTATGTTCCAGAACTGTAGTACAACAATTTTTCATTCATTATAAATTAACCTGATCTGTGATATTTTGCTATAAAAGCACAAAACAGGTAGAGGTAGTGATTTATCAACAGAACTGAATCCAAAGTTTTGCTTGACAGTTTAGCACACAAAATAACTGTTATGTAAAATAAGTATAGATAGCTTCCATGCTGACTGCCCACAAGGTAACCACTGCCACATGTATATGAAACTTGATAATACTTCTGTTAACCTAGTATTTTGACTTATTTTTAATTTAGTGAGACACTCTTCTTTCAAGAAAGAAAATACTACAAATCATTTTAATCATTTTAATATGCTTCAAATAAAAAGTAAAAGTAAAGCATTAGAGAAACTGGATTAGAAGAACTCTAGGCTGTAGAATATAACTGGGAGTCAGAGACAACATGAACACAGGTAGGTCTCCCAATCTGCAGAAGTCAACCCTAAACATTCACTAACAACATTAATAATACCTGTGGGTTGTGTCTATAACCATATATATTTATATATCAAATATCTTTAGAAAGAATCATGTAGCTGTCCAGCAGCTATGGATGAACTGGGTATAGCTGAAAGGGAAGCTGGAAATGAAAAAGGATAGGTGGGTAAGAGAAGAATGAAACCAAGTCAAAGGTTTCTGGTCAAGGTTCAAAGTTTAATTTTCAGCTCTGCATTTATATAGGAAAACCCACAGACCAATCCTCTTGTTTCAGCTGGATTGAGTTGCAAAGCAAGCTCAGCAGGCATTCAACTCCTCAAAACTCCAGTAGGAAATGTGGCTAGGCCAGGTGCTGGCTCCAGTAAAGTTGTAAAACCATCCAGGGTTTCTTAGGCCTACTCAAGGCTTGGGGAAGGGCACGGAATGAGAAGGAGATAGGAAATAGTAGTAAGGAAAGAGACAGATAGAGTAATATAAATGCAGTACTTATATATTAAATTCTTAAAATTCATTAAAATTGTCTATTTACCTAGCATAATCTTGTATTTCATAATACAATTAAAGTTTTGCAAGAAAGTATAAGGACTCTCTAAGTGATTATATTTTACTGCTTCCTTTACTCTTTTCCTATGAATATTCATTATGAACCATTATTAATACCAAACTAGTAGCTATCACTGTAAAAAAATTCTCTGAAGATATACTTTACAATGAAAACAGTGTAAGGACGCAGGGAAACAGTGGTGGACTTCTTCCACTTGCTCCCCTATCTCCAGTTCAGAATACCTTCTTTCTCTTCCTTAACGCTTTCCCTTGATTAAGGTACTCATGATGATCCATGTAACCATGACACAGATGATCTCAGGATTGGTTTTGTAGGGTAGGGTTTGTGGGTTTGCACAGAAAGAAGAAAGGAAGTCATGCCAAGGTGTGAAATCACCTGGCTGGCTGTCCATGAGAGCATCTTGGGAATTTTACATATTTTTTTAAAAAAGAAAAATCACAAGAACCTTCATTTTAGTATGAGAAATGTTTTCTTCTCCTAGTTTTAGGGGTGTTGGAGTTCTTCTGCTTATAATCAAGGAACTTTGAGTATATGTTGTTTTTAGTTTCTCTATATCTTTCCACACCTTTGTAATTAATTACTTTGTAAATAAACCCCTTCAAATTATTCTAATTTGAGTTTGCCATCTGTTTCTTGTTTGTATACTGATTGATACAAATTATACTGTACGCTTACAGAAATTTACTTGCATATAAAAGCTTGTAGCCATAAATATGTATCTTTTTTCTTCAACACAATTAGCAGCATTCTCTGATTCTCTGCATACCTTGTCTGTTTCAATGAATAAAACATCTCATGAAAATTTCCATATTAGGGTTCGTAAAGATCTTTTCTCCATCTGTTGGTGCCATTTTGTCCTCTTGACAGTGAACTTTGCCATATAGAATTCTTGCAATTTTACAAGGTCCCATATGTCAATTCTGAATCTTAGAGCATAAGATATTGGTGATCTGTTCAGGAAATTTTCCCTTGTGCCCATGTGCTCGATGTTCTTCCCCACTTTCTTTATCTACTAGTTTCAGTGTATCTGGTTTTATGTGGAGGTCCTTGAGCCACTTGGTCTTGAGCTTTGTACAAGAAGATAAGAATGAATAAATTTTCATTCTTCTAAATGCTAACTGACAGTTGATCCAGCAACATATGTTGAAAATGCTGTCTTTTTCCACTGGATGGTTTTAGGTCCTATGATGAAGTGAGCATAGGTGCATGGGTACATTTTTGGGTCATCAATTCTATTCCATTGATCTAACTGCCTATCACTGCACCAATAGCATGCAGTTGTTATCACAGTTGCTCTGTAGTATAGCTTGAGGTCAAGGATGTTGATTCTACCAGAAGTTCTTTGATTGTTGAGAATAGTTTTCATTATCCTAGATTTTTTTCTTATTACAGATAAATTTTCAAATGGTTCTAATTCTATGAAGAACTGAGTTG